>JAWWEQ010049817.1:0-12751 GCA_035583055.1 Torymus tubicola
AAAAGAAAAAAAATTTTGACCTCTCGATTCACCTGAGAACTGCCCATATATATATATATATATATATATATATATATTCAGTTGGTTGAAGTTTTGGATGAACACAAGGTAGAGCTTGGCTGAATGTATATGTCAATGAAACTTATAATCCTAAACAGATGACACATCCAAAGTAAAAACACGTGGGCGCACAGAGCAGCCGACACTGACAGTTGACTGCGAGGCTGCGATCACAGCGCATGTTCGTGGCGCCTTGCAGCGGCATTTTTCACACTTTTTACCAAGTGAGCGCCCTCGAGCGCGCGATTTGAGTTCACGAATTTCATTTAAAATTTTCGTATGCATTTAAATTACGTACATATGTATAAAATATATTGACATTAAATCAATTAACGTACTTTCTCAGCTTGATATGTAATCAAACCGCTTTTTTCGTAGTATTGTTTTGTTAAAAATTGATTCAAAAATTATTTTTATAAATTTAAAATTAACATTTTAATATATTAAGTTACTTTCTTTCAACCGTAAAATTGGTTGTAAGAAATTGGTTCTTGATGTGGCTTACGTTTGCGTGATAAGACCCTAATTGGTTGAAACTGGTGGCACGTTCCTATAGAAATTTATTGACATTTTTACTTATATCTTCGGCAATTTTGCAAATATGTCACTCAAACTTTTTTTACAAGTTCAGAGTAATATATAGAATCGAAAAATTAAATAAAAGAAAATATTGATTTTTTACCAAATTTATAGGTATAAGACCCCCTTAAGGTTATCATTTTCTCTATAATACACTATAACTGTAAATATAATCGCTTGATTATTATTCCCATGAAACGATTGGGCTGAATTTTGCATAATAAACCCGTAATTTTCAGCAATATCAAACGGATTATATCTCTCCATCTTCAAGATTTTTTTTTTAATTATCTAACCCGTAATTTTCAGCAATATCAAACAGATTACAATCTCTCCATCTTCAAGATTTTTTTTTTAATTATCTAACAAAAAGAGCTTGTTGTTTAGCAAAAAAATCGTGCGTTTTTTAAATTAATTAATCGATTTTTTAATGTTTCGGGAAAGTTAATAATTGGTACTGTATCAAGGGTAATTGAGCAGCGATCTGTTTGCTTCCACGATTCATATTTAATTTCATGAAAGCTATGATTTTTAAAACTTTCTGTTATTATTTCTTCAAGACTTGAAATATTAGCTGCGCAATCCAAGCATTCACCCCAGAAACATTTATCTGTTGGTTGACTACATACAGTTTTATTTATACAATCTTCATAATTTTCTAACGGTGAATCCCTACTCTTTGTCAAATATTTTAAATTAATTGCGTCTAGCATAAGTTTCACATTTTCATGATGTACGCATAAACATGCATTATGTGTTCCACTAGTTCCAGCCAGTACACAGTGTAGTGGATTTAATTGCGTGAACTTTGTATAGTTTATTTTAACATTTGGATCTTCAGTTTTAAATAAAATATAAACATCATTCAAATTACCGAGAAGTAAATTCTTTTGAACGTGTAAACGTTCACCAGTAATTTGCTTTATTGAAATAAAGTTTTTTATTCCAGGCAATAATTTACTGATATTGTCACGCTCTTAAAAGTTTTTTACCGGATTTTTAGTTTCACTGGGAAGCTCTTTTTCTTTATATTTTACTGGTACCGTCAAAATACTTCCCTCTGTAGTTTGTATTTTTTTGCTTCCCATTCCGTACAACCTAATTTTTCCATTAAATCTTTACGAGACCAAAATCTAGGAGCGAGGGACAGTAATAATGTTCTTTCCTCTTTTGATTTTATCTGAGAAAATTTATTTTTTAGATTCTCAAGAACTGCCATGGCAGCTCTATGAACATCATCTTCACAATTAGATTTAACTTTTTTTGGTATCGGAGAAGATTCATCCGATTGACGTTTTTTATACAACAAAACTTTCCATGTAGTATAAATTTTCGCTCCATCTTGTATTGACGGAAACGATTGTGTCTATGATTTTGGAAAATTTATCAAGTCTTGACAGGGTTTAAACCTCCCAAAAGGATTAACACATTCTGAAGAAAAACTCATTTTTGTCTTGAAAAACACAGTTCAATTAAAAAAGAATCACATTAATTTTGTTTTGAAGAAGATTGATGAATCACAGTAACATAGAATAATATGAAAACCGTTGTCTCGATAATTGTCGAAAAAAGGAATACTTTAACGCTGAATAGCACTCGTATATAAGTACTAGATGTTGCATAATAACTTAAGGGCATCTAACTGCCACTGGCAGCCACCTATTGGTGTTGTTATACTTAATAATTAATGTATAGATAAATGACGTCGCGAGCCGAATCAATAGCCGCGCGAGCTTGGCGCCGCGACTGGCCAAGAGCCTTGTGTTTCTTGAACAATATCTTGGAAAAGTAAAAAAACGCCTATGGAGAAAATGTTTATTCCTATGTAAAATTTCCTCCTCTTTTGATCTAGCAGGTAAAAAAAAATATTAAAAATATAGTTTTTGATTTGAACCTTCAAAAGTTCGCGCCGATGCTTTCGCCCCCACCGCGGCTTCTTAGAATCAACTTCGCAGGGGGTCCGCTGGGATGTCACGAGGGTGCTAGTTCGCCCGGGGTGATAAAACCCGCTCGCTTTCGCAACCCGCTCTCCTTTTCGTTTCAAGTGCGGCGCCTGTCGGGAGCAGCTACTACGCTACAAGGTTACACGTTTCCCTTTTTTTGTACCACGTACTCTCTTTATTTTTTCCACACACTCAACACCATTATAATACACGAATTAATTTGTTGAATTTAATTAAGAATTTGTTACACAATATAATTTTGTTGTAAAATAAATTATCAAGTTTTGTCAAGTCTGTATTTTTATTTGAGACCGCAATTATTCGGGACAACACGCCGACTCCGTTCGGCCTCGCATCGCGAGCACGCTCCGCTCAATTTAGCAACAACAATTTCTTTATTAAGCGCTCGACTATTGCAGACGGAGAGACGTCTGCAAAACAACCCGCCACTTCGCACCTCATACGATCCGTTCATGAGGGAAATACTCCAGCTTCATCACATGGAGCGAGTGCCAGAAGACGAGAGGGCGGCTGCCGACGCATATTACATGCCGCATCATGCAGTGCTGAAGCAAGATGGATCTGGCAAAATACGCGTCGTCTTCAACGCGTCGCAGAACACCAGCAGCGGCCAGTCGCTAAATGACTGCCTGTACATAGGCCCGAAACTGCAGGCCGACATATCCGCCATCTTGTCTCGATGGTGAAACTTTAGATTTGTTTTCTCGGCGGACATCGTGAAGATCTTCCGCCAATTTAAAATGCACCAAGACGACCTCGATTGGCTGCGAATTGTTTGGCGCAGCGACCCCAGCGAGGAACTGCAGCACTACCGCATGACCACGGCGGTTTACGGCACAGCGTGCGCGCCCTATCAGGCCAACAGCGCCCTGCTACAGCTTGCTGAGGACGAACGAAAGCCTTTTCCAAAGGGAGCTCACGTACTGGAAAATCACGTGTACGTGGACGATGCTTTGGCTGGAGGCGACACTCTGAAGGACGCGCTGGACGTCCGTGACCAGCTGATCAACATCCTCGACGGCGCCGGCATGAAGCTCGACAAGTGGTCAAGCAACCACGCTGTTTTTCTACCAGACGACTCACCGTCTGCCACGTCTCGCCTTTTCTCCGAGACAGACTCTGTCTCAACCTTAGGCCTACACTGGAACCCAACCCAGCGTACGACTGCTTCACTTTCAGAGTCGACCTGGGCACTTTGCCTAAAATCTTCACGAAAAGATCCGTATTATCTAAGGTGGCACGTCTTTTCGACCCACTGGGGTAGCTCGCTCCGGTCATCGTCGTGGGAAAGATGCTGATTCAACAGCTGTGGCTCACCAAAAGAGGCTGGGATGACGAACTGGATGGAGAAACAGCCGCTGCCTGGTCAAGGCTGCGCGCTCAACTGTCTACTCTGGAGCGCTTCCAAATACCACGATGGCTAGGAACTGCAGCGACGTCTACCTGGTATCTCCACGGATTCTGCGACGCCTCAGAACGAGCATACGCAACTGCTACTAGGTAGTAGTTTGAAATGGCGAGGCTACGCCCGCAGCCAGCCTTCTCATCGCAAAGTCCAAGGTTGTGCCACTCAAAGTGCTGAGCATTCCTCGACTGGAGCTGCGCGGCGCACTCCTACTGGCCCGTCTAATCGACTCCGTGAGAGGGTACTTCGCCACCTCTCCCAATGAAATTTTCTGCTAGTCAGACTCGCAGGTAGTCTTGGCCTGGTTGAACAGCCATCCCAGCCGGTGGAAAGTCTTCATCGCCAACCGCACCAGCGAAATCGCCTCCACCTTGCCTGCTGCACGCTGGGGACATATGGGCACAAAAGAGAATCCGGCTGACCTCGCTTCCAGAGGCGTACCTCCTACTGCTCTAAAGGATGAGCAACTTTGGTGGAAGGGATCAGTCTGGCTCACCTCCAGATGGGAAAATTGGACCCATCAAGTGACTTCATTCTCCACAGAGTTGGAAGAACGGACGAAAACCGCCGTTTTCGTTACTACAACCGAGGCGGCCGACTCACCTCTCAAACAGCTGATTTCCCGCTTCTCCACGCTAGAAAAGCTGATACGCTTTCTGGCTCGTCTTCTACATTGGAAGTTACGACCCAGGGACGCTGCCACCACACACTCGTCTGCACTCACCGTTGCTGAGCTCCTGGCAGCGAAAGAAAGACTCGTCCACCTCATACAGCACGAGTTCTTCACCGAAGAAATCTCGCGGATGAAAAAAGGTAAAGCGATCGCGAAAACCAGCAAACTAAAGTCTTTTGCGCTATTTTTAGATGCCGATGGTACTCTCAGAGTGGGTGGCCGCCCACAACACGCCCTACTTACGGAGGATGAGAAACACCCCGCTATCATCCCCAATAACAACCACCTGGCGGAGCTGCTAGTACGAGACGTACATGCACCGACTATACATGGGGGACCGCAGCTCATGCAGAGTCACCTCCTCCGGGCATATTGGATCATACACGCTCGTAGCCGAATACCGCGGGTGGCAAGCCAGTGCACACGGTGTGTACGATTTCGACGGCAATCAGCTCTCCAGCAGATGGCTCCTCTGCCAGTAGTACGGGTCGCTCCCTCGAGACCCTTCTCAGCGACCGGTCTGGACTACGCCGGGCCTTTCCAGCTACGTACGACCAAGGGCCGAAGTCAAAAGGCATATAAAGGCTACGTCGCTATATTTATTTGCATGGCTACACGAGCCATACACCTGGAGGTCGTATCTGACCTCACAACGACCGGATTTCTCGCGGCCTTCCGTCGCTACATCGCACGCCGTGGACCCTGCCGCTTCATCTACAGCGACAATGCGACGAATTTTCAGTGAGCGGAGGCAGAGATTCGAGGGCTATTTAGCGAGGCTACCGATTCTTCGGCATCCCTCGCCTCCACTTTAGCCTCCGACGAAATTGAGTGGAAGTTTATCCCTCCGAGGACTCCACATTTTGGCGGATTGTGGGAGGCTGCAGTGCGCTCCTTCAAGCACCACCTTCGGCGTGTTCTGGGCGACAACAAGTTCACCTACGAAGAATTCGCCACGTTGGCCGCACAAATTGAGGCGTGTTTGAACTCACGGCCCCTCAGCCCACTTATCACGGACTCAGCTGATGTCGCCGCCCTCACACCAGGTCACTTCCTCGTTGGCCGCGCATTAACGGCGCTCCCCGAGTCGTCAACAACAGAACTTTCTGTTTTAGGTCCAGCTCGATACCGACTCACCACGCAAATGCGGGACCAGTTTTGGCATAGGTGGCAGGAACCAAGCCACAGCATCCCAGAAAGGGGATCTCGTGCTCCTGACGGACGAAGTCGTACCGCCAACCAAATGGCCTTTAGCTCGCGTTGAACACTGTTATCCAGGCCAGGATGGCTTACAAGGGTGCTGACGCTTCGCACAGCCACCACGACGCTACAACGACCGCTAGTCAAAGTCGTGCGCCTCCTAGTGGAGCCTTTCGCCTCAGATACCGATTGACACTATCCACGCCCCAGCAGGTTCAACCAACATCATGGGCTTAAAGCGATTCGCCATGGCGGGCGGCGCCTCAAAGAAGATTCGTCATATGAAAATACAACACGACACCCCACTACACACACACACACGCACAACTCACGCTTTCTCTGTATCTCTCTCTCTCTCTCACGCTCCGAACAGTCGCTTCTTCCTTCTTAGTTATTCTCCTTTATTGCTTCACTTGTGTAACTTCATTGCACCGATGCAATGAGGCGGGCGGAATGTTGCGGTCCGAACCTTCAAAAGTTCGCGCCGATGCTTTCGCCCCCACCGCGGCTTCTTAAAATCAATTTCGCAGGGGGTCCGCTGGGATGTCGCGAGGGTGCTAGTTCGCCCGGGGTGATAAAACCCGCTCACTTTCGCAACCCGCTCTCCTTGAATTACACCTATAAAAACACCTTCTACAGCGGTCAGGTGACGTAGATGTTATTTATACTAACTAGCCTGTGATAATGAAATAGTAAAGAACTTGTAAATAATGATTCAAAGATAATACAGAAACCTGTACTCTGCGTTATTTCTGTTTATGATTTTTAAAATTTGACCAGTTTATTTGTATTTAATTATTACATAGTATACAGCTTATCTGTGATAACACTCCTATGTAGTTCTCTATGTATTCTAGTATTAGTTTTGTTAATCCTGACTGTGATACCACGCCATAATGGGGGTAATTAAACAAGACTGAATTATGTACAACCACTGCGACTCTATTATATTTGACTATGAATTGTATTTTCTTTTGTAATCCTCAACTAAACAAGACTGAATTATGTACAACCACTGCGACTCTATTTTTGACTATGAATTGTATTTTCTTTTTTGTAATCCTATGGTACTACAAATAAACACATATTCTATTCTATTCTATTCTATTCTATTTTAAACGCTTAAAAATACACAAAATGGTAGATTTTTAGTTTTCATTTAACAAGATTTGGTTTAATTTACTAATACAAAAATTTTTGATTTGCTTTTATACGCAAAAGTTATAGATAAAATTGGAACAAATCTTTTTCTTCCATTTAACATTTTCATCTACAATCAATTTCTCACGAGTTATACCACGAGTTTTTAATGTCTAAATACACGTGAAATAGTCGATAGCAATTCAATTTGACACGAAAAAAATTGTATCCTTTATTAAATTATTATTTACATTGTTTACAATTATATACATTATTACAAATGGTAGATTATGCCTGTGCGGCAGGCAGCACCGTAAGTGGGGGGATAATCTTGTCCGATCAACGTTCTCTTCATACGACTGCGGTCGAGCGGTTGAAAGCTGTGTGTGCAACGATTCCACCGATAAGCATCCGGGTGGCGATAACAGCGAAATCTCTCCGGTTGATGATGCCTAGAGATAGAAAATATGATGCTGAAGATTTGCATCAGATTCTCCTCTAGAAGAGTATGACTGGCAAACGCAGGATAGTGGTGGCACCAGTCTCTCGCTGTATAGCCCGTTCGATGTCGGGGTTGTCGGCGTACTTCCTTATCTTCAATATAATAACTTCAATACACTTAATGTAATCAATTTTTACTTATTATTTAAAGTAATTCAATTTGACATAAATATTAGATAGAATAGCTATTAAAATAAGATCGGAGCAAGCAGTATGAGGCGCGTAAAATCAATTGCTAACGAGTTAAACATATAAAAACGAACTTAAATCCCTAAATGTACATAAAATGGTCGATATTCGGTTATAATTTGACAGAATTTAGCTTAACATAGACAAGTAAAATGTAAGAGTTATAGAATATCATAAAGTAAAACATTTTGAAATAGTCAATTTTCAACAATAACTTGACATCTTATCTTAAACAAAATAAGTTAAATTTAAAAGTGGTAAAATATAATTAAACCAAACTCATTCCTATTTATCATTAATTTTACATAAAACGATTACAAATAATTTTTTAAGTTGAATAGATGTCAGTCTATCTCTCTATCTCTCTCTCTTCTTCACATCATCTCTCTGTCTCACTCACTCCTTAGTAATACACATCTATCTGCGTCTTTCAATTTTTCTCGTTCCTAACATTTTCAAAAAAATCGAAGACTTAAATTTTTTTCGCTCGTTGAATCCATTTAGAATGGGCCATATATTATTATACATGTTATATACCTTAATTGTATATGTGTATATTGTACAATGTATATAATATATATAAATATATGTTATATAATTATATCTTCCTCATTTTTTTTAATAATTTATAATTGTTTATGACTATATGTGAACTATCTGGAAAAACAAAAAAATTTTTCTCCACATCATTACACACAATGATATATAATCATCATATATATATGAAATTATATATGAGTATAAACAGTCGTGTATAATCATATCAAATCATATACAGATGCACGACTGTAACTTCGGAAATTTACAGAAATTGATATATCCGATCTTATATATCGGATCGTATATGATTATATGTGTATATTTTATATTATCATGTGTAATATGAATAGTTGATCTAATAATATATAATATACAATCAGGTGTAATTTTTTTATCAGAGAATGTGCTTTCTATAACATTCGTTGTCTCGGTAAATATTTTAAAATGCCTTTACATACTTTTCGCTAACATCGACAGCTTCCGGCAATTATACTGGCCTGAAAAAATCAGGCTTACATTTCTGATAATTTTTGCT
Source organism: Torymus tubicola (assembly GCA_035583055.1). NCBI lineage: Eukaryota > Metazoa > Arthropoda > Insecta > Hymenoptera > Torymidae > Torymus > Torymus tubicola. The sequence continues at coordinate 8,787 of JAWWEQ010049817.1, forward strand.
TATTCTAGGTTATCCTACAACAACGTTCTACCTTATTTCTAAGTGCTTATATTTTTGTTTTTAAAACTCGTTTTTCCATTTTTGGCAACTGTGCGCCCTTTCCTCATTATCAATATAAATAATTATAACAAATTTCTTTTGAGATTTTGGAACTTGTTGAAACTCTTCTCGGATTATTTTAACACTATTCTTTTGCCATTTTTCTTTCTTATTTACATTTTTAAATTTAACAACAACGCTTCCATTCTTTTTTCTTTAATGCTTTCAACTTCGACACCGAAATTATTATTAGCTATACAACTAAAACTGTTTCCACCATTTTCATTCAATTAAGGGTACAGTTTTCGTCTTGCCACCAGTATTGTTTGACTCAGGCTGAGTCTCGTTAATCGGCATACCATTGTCCAGTTCATTTTGCAAATTCTGCACTTTGATTATCTCAAAATCAGCTGGGCAGTGAATCCTTCCGCCCTTTGTATTTTTACTTCTGCATACCCTATGGCATCAGCGATAATATGCTATTTTGCAGTCAACGCATTTATGTACATTGTTCGGAGTAATTTATTTACACTTTTGACCATTTAATTTAATTGGCTTCGGTTTATCATTAACGGTCGCAGCACAATATTCCACAAGATGTAGACGTGGTAGCGCTATTCACCTGCAGTGGAGAAGATGCCCTCTATCAGATGCTGATGAAGACTGCGCGGTGAACAGCGACCAACGTCGGGTTTACATGTACCATTCGATAGTGCGCATGCGTGAATTATAGATAAAATGAAAACCCACTACCATGATAAGCCTCTCCTTGATAGTTACAACCTCAAAGTGGTTGAAGGCAAAACTTTGATGGCTCCTTCACTCAGAAGAAAGAACCATGCAGTTTATACTCCGGGTACACGGATCCTGCAGGAGTCTGCTCGGACTACAACAAGTCAAACTCTACGGAGATGATGAGATATACAGAAAAAATGAGCTTTCTTGAGGAGCGAAGTGAAGTACGTCAGCTAACTTACAGAGAGCAAGAGATTGCGAGAGAGAAAACTAGCGTATGAACTACATATATAGGTAGTCTTATATTAGGTGTATTATATTGTATCAGGGTGAACGCTAGAGTCGTTCAAGACCTTAATCCGGGTAGTAGAGTAGCTATGGGCTGAGCGGACAGGTAGGCCGAAGCGCACACGTGAGTTGGCTGGGAGAAAACAGCGTGTCCTGGTGCAACTGTAGAGATACCCGAACTGCGCTGTAAAGCAGAACGGGCCTAGGCCGCGCGCACCGACCGGCGCGCGACTCTCTCTCTCTCTCTCTCTCTGTGTCAATCTTCGGAACAGGCAGCGCGCTGCAGGCTTGGTGGCGCGCGCGTGTTTAACTTACCGGTGTGGAAGATGACGTTCGCTTCGAGCGAACTCCCGTACAACGGCACTCAGCGCTTACTTATCTGGGCGGCTTGTCTTCTCCCATTAGCTCTGGGAAATTATGCCAGCTAGCTATGGTAACGCGTAGGGTAGAGGGAGGTATTCGGGGAAGAATTGAAGGGAAGGCTCTACGTAGCGGGGAAATGAATAGCACTCGCGAATTAGAAAATGATAGGCATTTATTTGACGGAATACAGGGATTGACGGATTTACAGGGGAACCGCGCAGGCCAAGATTTTCTGCTGATAGAACAGTAGCCAGGACGCAACAACTCCTGACTATTTGCTGACGCATTCGCTGTACGACGCGGTCGGCTTTCGCTCGCGCGTGCTATGAGAAGAACGGTCCGCTGCCCGGAAATTTACGTTGACTAAAGTGTTGCAAACACTTACGTTAGTGGCTGGCCAGCCATCGCACGCCGCTGCTAAATCGACGATCATTGTATCTCTCTTTGTCAGCCACTCGCTTGGCCAGGTCCTGGTCGATGCGCCTTGTCTCTTCTCTAGCCGTCGAAATTCACGGGTGGGCAGTCCCCAGTTCACGATTGCACGGCGACTTCGATGCACACGCGCGTGTATATCAGGAGGCGTTCACACTGGGTCACTTTGTCTCTTTTTCTTCTTTGTGAGAGTGCGAGTCGCAAAGAGAACTTTTCAACGCGTTCAAGTGGCGAGGTCCAAACTCAAGATGGACGCTTGTTCATGCGGGAATACGCCGCACGGTACCACTTGAAGTCGCGCGCGGACACGTTTCTTGTAGTCGAGTAGCACTCAGCGCTCCTCGCATACATTCACGCCGCGGAGTCGAGACTGCCCCTACGCTCTCGTTACAATATTGATTACTAAATTATATATAATTTTGCAATTTTTCTAAAATTAGAAATTTTTTTATTTTGTGAATTTTGTATCTTTTTATATGTATTAAAATATAATATATTTTTGTATTTGTATTGCAGATGGTGGTAATTTTGTTTCAATTATGATACATAATTCATCCGAGCTACATTTATATCGTGTAGATAGAAAACAAATGGGAACATATTTATGCATTGCTGCAAATGATGTTCATCCAGCAGTTAGTAAGAGGGTCATATTGTCAGTAAATTGTAAGTGTTTCTTTTGTTTTAAAATTTTTAGAGCATACGAAAAATAATTAATAGCAGTGATTCAAAATATAATATATGATTAGTATTTGTTGAAGCAGAAATTTTGGCTTTGATAAAGAACAGATATCACATTTGGGGCGATGTGAAATACCGACATAATTCTGGAATGTCCATATCTTTCACTTGTATACTATTTACGTGTACGGAGCGCCTGAAAGATCTCTATTTTGATGAAATCTCACAAAATATTCTCTGAGCATAGTATTTATATATATGGAGGGACTGTCAAAATTATTTTTCCAAACAAAGGCTTAAATGTTAATTTATTGAATAACAAAATTAGTTTGATTTTCGGTATTACATGGCCTTAATCTGTTTGATATTATTCTGTAGATTTGATCGATTTACTCTAACAAATAAAGTATCCCGAGATCACATATTTTGTTCAAATTTTCAGATATATTTTAAAATTTCTACATGTAGACAAAGCCATAATTTAAGACCCTAATGCTCTAATCACAAAATATGTAAGTGTCTGCGAGCCTTCATACTAAAAAAACTGGTAGGCATCGTTCCGATTATAAAGAACGCGTAGCTTTGCAGACGAGACAAATGCGTGCTTCTGAAAAATGTCTCAAGTACGGAGCCCTGCTGCTCTCAAGTAGCGGTTATAAAGAGTACATGCTGCGATGTCATCTATCAGTAGCTTCTGATTCCCTTCCCTTTCTTAAATCTGCAATCTATTTATTATCTTAGACACATTAGCTGTATTATAAGGAACTACTAGAAAACCGTGTTTTATATGTTAATAATTCAATATTTAAAACGATGCTTTTCTTTATTTTATGTACGGTTTAATAATATAAAGTCCTTCTAAAGTAGGGCTCGTCGAGAAGTTCAAGAATTTTTCGTTCTTATTTAATAAACTTGAATATTATAATGTGAAAGAAAAAGTTTTTTTTACTGACTTCGCTAACATTTTCCATCAATACTAAAATTCATTGAACTAGAAATGAAAATGAAAAATGAAAATAATAAAAATGGGAATAATTAGAAACCATTAGTGGACTTTTTCAAGTTTTTATTGAGGAAATAGTTATAAATTGGATAAATCATGTGACGCAGTCACAAGAGACTTCGTGGTGCTCCCGGAGAGCGTGCGGCCGCCATGTTGGCCAGCACCGGCCGGCAGCGGCGCGCCACGCACTCGCGCACTAGATACGCACACGCGGATCGCGGACGGAGAGAGGGAGCGCGCGAGGAGAGACCAACTACAGCGCGCACGGGGAGGTCGCGCGATGCGGGGAGAGCCTCCGGAGGCAGTGCGGAGAGAGAGAGGGAGCGCGCGAGAAGAGGGGAGCGTGGAGAGAGAGCGCGGCCCGACGCGCGCGGTACGAGAACGCGTGGCTTACTGATAAGCCACGTGCGCCGAGTCTCACGCG
>JAWWEQ010049818.1:0-12748 GCA_035583055.1 Torymus tubicola
GTAATACACATCTATCTGTCTCTTTTTATTTTTCGCGTTCCCAACATTTTAGCGTCCATGGATATTAATATAGGAGGAGATGAGTATATATGGCCATACATGGATCATTTTTTCCGGGCTGTTATGCGTTAAGTAGTACTTTATGCCGGTTGCCTGAATTTTTTGAAGTTACAAGGTACTTAAAAGTACTATTATGTCAGTCAATTTAACTTATGGGTACTTGACTGCAATAAATTGATTTCAGTACTTTCTTATGTTTAATTTGTATAGAAGAATAAATAAATTAGAATAATATATTTCTGAGATCAGTCATACAGTTGTTTCGGAGAGTTGTTTGCATTACTTGACTATTGGTAATTGATTTCATTTTCAGTGAACAATTTGAATGTACTTACTTACGTATAATTTTTTCAGCACACAATGATGTAAAGTGGTAAAAGATTTTTTCACTGGTATTTATTTGATTTCTTAAAAAAAATCAGAAATATTATTATTTTATAGATTATACAGCAAAAAACTTCGATACTTGCCTTATTTTATACTTACGTAGAAAGTTTTATATTAACCATATTATTCTTTGTACAGTCATGAAAAAAATTATTACCAATTGTAGAGAGTGCTTATTGAATAGATGAGACTAGAAGAAATAAAAGGAGTAGATAAATTGTGTTGTTAGAACGTACTTCAAAAATTAGCTTTTAATAACGTGTTGATTGTTTGTAAAAAATTCTATATTCTCTGGTTAAGCCTTGTTGTGTTTTCACGAGATTGGTATCAAGCCATGAACCCCTCCTTCGATAGTCTCGCGGTAGGTTTGGGGAGAATCCACACGATCACTCTTCCCGTGCTTGCTGCTCTTTACCCCGTACCACTACCAGCGATGAGCGATGTCAAAAGGTGAAGAATTCTTCAATGTCTTTCGCAACTGATTTTACTAGATGTCGAACAACAATTTTTTTGCGGTTGCTCACATGGTACAAGTCACAGTGGACATGGTACGCAATGTGGATCAACCGCGAGGGAGCGTCGAGAACCGAAACTCGGTTCTGCCTATGTAGACGCAGCCAAAACGAATAAAAAAAACTCATCAAAATCAAGTAAAACATATTTCCAAAACAAAATTTTTCAAAACAATTAGACTAATCCTGCATCGTATATTCGTGTGCATTGTTTATTTGAAAAGAAAAAGATATTTGAAGATAGAAACGTTATGTTGATTGGTTAATTCTACTTAACCAACAGTTTTAATTAAAAAACGTAAAATACTACGTTGAAGTAGATGGCGCACATGATGCACACGGCATTTGACGAATCTCACGTGGAAAGAGCGTTAATTAAAAATCGAAATAAGTTTTCTTCAAAATCACATCAGATAACATTAATAAAAAATGGATCGTGTGATAAATTTTGTTAAATTTCTAAGAAATCATTGGAAGAAATCAGTAATTAGTATGGCTGCCTTTTCGTATGGTATATCATACACCATGGATGCATATGAGTAATAATTTTTTTTACATTCCAAATTTATATTCTGATATATGTATTTAATTTTTATGTAGCAATTCTTCTTCACTATTTTCAAAACTTTTCATTTTGTTCCGTAAATTTTTATATTTTTTTAAATTATTGTTTATTTATAGTATTAATTTCGTAACTACTTAAATTACAAAATATGAATTTATTTTTATAGTACAGAACAAGTTATGAGACAATATTGTGAAGAAGCAGCTACATATGGAGATCAATCTCTTCCAAAAACTTTGAAACCTCAACATATTACTGTTATACTGAACCCAGTAGCTAAGAGAAGGTGAGCCTGATAATATTTATATCATATATGTACAATAATATTATTTCTTTTGAATTTTTAAAAATATAAGGCATTTTTATATTTTCAGAAACGCAAAGAAGTTATTTGAAAAATACTGTGAACCTCTTTTACACCTGGCTGGATTTGAGGTTAATGTAATGCAAACTCAATCTGAAAATCAAGCTAGAAATTTAATTGCAAATTTAAATACTCGTACAGATGCAATCATTGTCGCTGGTGGAGATGGCACTTTATCTGATGTTATAACTGGTCTCATGAGAAGAAATAAAAATAGTTCTACAATTCTGCAGTGTCCTGTAGGAATTTTACCATTAGGTCAAACTAACAGAGTTGCGAATTCATTATTCTATAAAAATGATAATTTACAAGAAATTCGGAAACTTGCTGAAGCTACTATGGCTGTAGTAAAGGGAAAGACAAAATTAACAGATGTTATTGAAGTAGAGTTATTAGAAGTAATAAATGAACTTATAATATTTCTTTAATAATTATTATTTAATGTTATAGCTACTATTATAATCATTTATAACATGAAAAATAATACTTATAGAAAAATACAGAACATACTATAGAATCAATTTATGCTATTGGTGCTTTAGAATGGGGTGCTTGGAAAGATGCATATTCACGAATGGATAGATATTGGTACTGGGGTTCATTAAAAAGGTATTTATGTGGAATTAATCTTCTCAAACTTAATTTATTATTGCAAGAAATGAATTATTCATTTAAAATTAGTAAATATAACAAAATGCAAAAGCGTAAATTTTTTACAAAAAAAAAACGATAAAATACCAATATTTTAAAAATAATAAATATTAATATCAATATTTAAAAAAAATAATGTTTTCATTAACACAAAGCTTTTTTGAAGAAAGTGGTTTTATTAGTTGTTAACAAAATTAAAATGTTTTATATTGTGCATTCTCATTTTCAGATATGTTACATATATAATTAATGGATTTAAAAGTGATATAAATTGGGATTGCAATGGAATTATACGTTATTCTGATCCATGTAGTGGTTGCTCCAAATGTCACAATGATAAGCATCAAACATTAAAATCACAAAGACGTTGGTGGCATGCATTTATATCAAAAGTTGATCGTGTTTCATCTGGTACATAATTTTTAGAATATTTTTTAATAATTTTTCATTTTATTTTTAATAATTGTTTAAATTAAAGTTTATTAATGCAAAAATAAAATATAAATTTATTGTAGATGATAATATTGATTTTAGTAAAATAATCAATGAAAATTGTAGTATTATTCGAGAAATTCCTATCTCTGTAACAGAACTGCAAATTATGACACAAAATGTTAATGAAAAGAAGAGTATATCTATTCCCTCAGTAAAAATTGAACTAGGTAACATTTTTATTATCTTATTAATTAATAAATTTATAGAAAATATTTTAATTACAAAAAAGAATAAAAACATTTGATTTCAGGACCTAAAAGTGTTAATTACTCCGATTTTGTCACTGAAGGTTGGAGAAGATTACACGGTAATAAAAAACTACTTGTGAAAACTTTAGAAGCTAAAAATATTGAAATTCATCCATTAAAATCAAATGATTTCGTAAGTAATAATAATTAATAGATTAAATTTGGATTTCTATAAGTTACAATACTTTCTTTCACTTTCTAGGCTGACAGAGAACGATCTTTTTACATTGATAATGAAGAATTTGAATTAAAACCAGTAAAAATTAAGTTGCTTCCAAAGTCAGTAAAAATGTTCTGTTCTAACACTTGCTATAATTATGATGAAAAATAACTATATATAGGTACACACATAAATTTGTATTTAATTATTACTTGTATAAATAAAACTTTATTGAGTTCAAAAAACATCATATTTATGGAATATATATTTAGTTTGCGACGGTATACTTTCTGGCCTATCTATATCAAGAAAGTGCCTTAAGGAGTAACCGCGCGATGATATACATTGAAATGGATGTACAAGAAATTCAATGCGCTTATATACCTGTTAAGAATTTAATATAAATATATATGTCCGTTATATTTGTTAGGACGTAATCTCCACAACACTGATTGTTTTGAGAATAAAAGAGTATTTATTAAATATAAAATAATAAAAAGTTATTATTAATTACACGCCGGGTAACTAAGTCGGCCTCGCGAATACTCGCCACTCACGGCCTCGATGCACACAGGCAACTTCTTTAGCTCTTGCCGGCTCCCGGCAATCACGCGCACGGCCTACGGCATAAACAACGCAACCCGTCCGTGTCTTTTCGCGTTTCTCAATCATCTGTCTTCCGAAGCAACGGAGTCCCACACCTCTTACATATACAGCGCCACCTAACGCTTCAATTCGTAACCCGCATGGGGCATGCCAAAGCGCACGCAACTCACGCATGTGACATGTCATATACGCTCACTCGCTTAACCCGTCCTAATGCATAAAAGAAAAACCTCTAACATACCTGTTGGAGTAGGCTAATAAAAGTGAAGGCGTGTTGTTTTTGATGTTAAATTCGATAGTTAAAATTAATCAATTTAAATATTCCCGTGCTTATATATAACTACTTGTCTAACAAAATTCAAGCGCCTTTGTTCTCGCTCACTTAGCTTCCGGGCTTCAAGGAGAATATAGTCACGTTGCAAAGTAAAAGTAAATCTCGCGCTATGTTTTGCCTCAGTAATATATAATAAATTACTAATTCAACGTAATAGTTATAATTAATTCGCCTTCGGTTGTCCTTCATCCACAAAATCCATCAGGTTATGGGCCCAGGACTTTAAACCGACGAATGCTGAACAACTGTTTCGTCGCAGCAAGTGTAAAGTGCGCAGTTTTGAATTACAGAGTGAGTGCACAATTTTGTATCTCGGCGTGTGCTACAACAAGTACGAACCATCATGGCGAGCAGGACTTTCAACAGCCCGTTCCAACCGATCGAAAAGTTAATTGGAAGGGAAAACTACAGATCATGGGCCGTAGCGATGCGTGCCTACCTAGAAGTCGAAGACTTATGGGACACGATTGAAGCACCGAGCGGCGCTCAGTTAAGTACGGACCTGAAAAAGCTCCAAAAAGTTCGAGGACGCATTATCCTCGCAGTAGAACCCGAAGTATATGCGCACATTCAAACCGCGCAAACATTGAGCGAAGCCTGGAAGAAGCTGGAAAAAATATACGACGATAAAGGACTGGCACAGAAGGTGACCTTGCTGCAGGAGGCGACTACGACGAGACTCGAAAATTGCAAGTCCATGGAGGACTATGTCTCGCGCGTCTTATCAGCATCGAAAAAACTTGCCGCCATTGGCACCAAGCTCCCAGACGACTTAGTAGGAGCCCTTTTACTTGCTGGACTTCCGGCGTCGTTTAAGCCCATGATCATGGCGCTTAGCAGTTCCGGAAAGGATGCATCGGCAGATCTCGTCAAGATCAAACTCCTCGAAGAGCCCGACAGCGACATCACCAGAAACCCGTTAGAATCTCGCGGGCTTTATACGCAAGCGCCAGCCCCGCAGTTTACGCGGCGAAGCGGCGTCAGACCCAAAAGAGGGCGACACGCCCCTAAGCAGCGCAGCAGTAACAATACCTCGCACCACTCAGTCCAACCCAACCTAACCTTAACGTAAGATGCTACAATTGCAACAGACACGGGCATTATGCAAGTGAGTGTCGTGCACCAAATAAACGGAATTCGAGCGCCTGCACAGCAGAAACACAGGAAGAAAGTGCCGATGAAGACACCGTGTGTGCGCTCTTTACCTCGTGTCACACACCAGGTACATACTCGGTCGAATTACACTTTCGCCAACGCAGAATCAAGAGTACCGCCTATAAATTCAGCATTTCTGACTATGGACACCGTAAACAATCCTAGCAGAACAGAGTGGATTTTGGACTCCGCCGCCTCAGTGCATATGTGCAACACTAATAAGCACATGACTAATCTGCGCAAGCCCAAGATTACCAGAGTAACTGCAGCTAACAAAACAAGAATACCAGTAGAAGGTGAAGGCTACATTTCACTCAACCAGCGAGGGTCTCAAGGCAAACATCAAATACTACTACAGAATGTGCTTTATGTTCCTGACATAACATGCAACCTAGTATCTGTGAGTGCAATAACAAGTAAAGGTTTAAAAGTGACTTTTGCTGACAATAAGTGCTTAGTGACCAACAGAAATAGTACAGTGGTGCTTGAAGGAGAGCTGAGTGCAAATCACATATACAAACTGAACCTCAAACCACATTCAGCTGAAGATGATAAGTGTGCCACGGTTACATTCAAGGCCACAGCGCCTCAGTGTATAAACTTGTGGCATAGGAGGTTAGCACACCTCAACACTGCATACATCAAGCAACTTACCCATGCAGCAACAGGTATTCATCTAAGTCAAGATCAGCTCCAAAAGTGTGAAGTGTGTGTGGCAGGCAAACTGACTAATAAACCTTTCAAAAGGAGTGATAACCGTGCCTTATCTTTTCTCAGTTTAGTGCACAGTGATGTGTGTTCAGTTAATGAACCATTCATAGGGCACGCCAAATACTTTATAACATTCTTGGATGATCACTCCAGGAAAATTTTAGTCTACTTTATCAAAAATAAAGATGAGGTACCAGACATTGTTAAGAATTTATATGCTATGCGGAGAATCAGGGTGGTCACAAGATAAAAGTGATAAGAACTGCCAATGGACGTGAGTATATAAACTCAACCCTCAAGAGTCTACTTGAGAAGCTAGGGATAAAACATGAAACCTCCATAGCTTACCAGCCATAGCAGAATGGAAGAGCAGAACGTGTCAATAGAATTTTACTAGAGAAGACCAGGTGCATGCTTGCAGAGTCAATACTCCAACTCAAGTTCTGGGCTGAAGCCGTAGCCACAGCATGCTACATCTCTACCAGGAGCCCGAAGAGATGCCTGGGAGGCGTCACTCCAGAAGAGGTGTGGACAGGACAACGACCTGACATCAGTCACCTACGTGTTTTTGGGTGTAAGTGCAGAGTGTACATACCCAGCAACCAGAGATCCAAGATTCAACCCACGTCAAAACCAGCTATCATGCTTGGATATCCAAACAACCAAAGGGGGCATCGACTATGGAATGAAGTTGACCAAAAAGTGTTCTGTGCCACCAATGTAGAGGTTTTTGAAGAAGCTCAGCGTGCAGCTATTCGACCAAATCAAGTATTCCTACCTCTGGGTTCTGACGAAGCTACAGAGACGCTTGAAACCACAGATGTTTTACCAGAGGATGATAAATTACTAGAAAATGAACAAAATTTACCTGCTATAGAAAAAGAAGACTTACCTGCTTCTGCTGATGCCACCGTTGAACCTGTAAGAAAGAAAAACATCATAATAGCTCCATCTAAACTTGTTCAGAAGCCTACTACAAGTGCAGCTCACCCCCACAACAAGAGCAATTTCAACACAAAGGCAATCAGGAACCGAAGAAAGTTCAGAGGAGGAAATTAACACCAGCCCCATCCGCAGATCCCATAGGAGAAAGGCAAGGCCCAGGCACTTGGATGAGTATGTGACATACTCAGCCATAACCTCACCAGGAGAACCAAGCAGCTATCGCCAAGCTGTGTTAGGCCCAGAAGCAGCTCAGTGGCGTCAAGCTATGGACTGTGAGTATGCATCCATTTTAAAAAATAATATCTGGGTGCTTTGCGACCTTCCTCCAGGTGAATCAGTGGTAGGGAGCAAATGGGCCTTTAAGAAGAAAGATGACCAAGGATGTACGCGCTACAAGGCAACACGCTGAAAGGAGTCAATTATGAAGACACATATTCACCAGTTGTTCGGTTCACCTCACTAAGACTGCTCTTCGCTTATGCAGTAAGGAACGACCTGGAAATATACCACTTGGATGTTGAGACGGCATTTCTTCATGGGGAGATGACAGAAAGGATTTTTCTCCAACACCCTGAAGGATTTGTACATTCAGGTGAAGAGAATAAGGCTTGTCGACTTAAAAAGGCAATTTATGGACTCAAACATGGGAACCGAAATTGGAATTTGAAGCTAGATGAAGCACTTAAGTCCATGAATCTTTCTCAATCTAATTTTGATAGTTGTATATATAGCTTTTATACTGTAAATAAATGTATTATTGTAGCCCTGTTTGTGGATGACCTCATCGTGTTCACGAACGGCGTCGATTTTCTTCAAATATTGAAGGAAAACCTGCATAAAATCTGTGCCATCAAGGACCTGGGACCTATTCAAAAATGCCTTGGCATCAAGCTGGACCAACAGAACTACATAACCTCACTTCTGGACACATTTGGGATGAAGGAGTGCAGGAGCACTAACACGCCCATGGACCAGAATGGTAGTACAAATCTGTCGTCGTCGCCGCAATCAGCAACAACCCATCTGACATCCCATATCAAAACGCAGTTGGGTCACTGCTGTTTCTGGTGCAAGCCACAAGACCGGATTTGGCTCATGTGATGAGCTACATAAGCAGGTTTAACCAGTCCTTCGATGAGACACATTGGAATACTGTGAAGAGGATATTCAGGTACCTACAAGGCACCAAAGACTTGTGCCTCACTTACTCCAAAAGCAAAAGCGGACAACAACCTAACTCATTACTGTGATGCCAGCTGGGCAACAAATCCAATAGATCCTCGATCTACATCAGGATATGTTTTTCTACTACAAGGAGGAACAATCTGTTGAAACAGCAGAAGGCAAAATACTGTGGCTCTTTCAAGTACTGAGGCAGAATATTTATCTCTGTCTGCTGCCACACAGGAAGCTATCTGGCTCAACAGACTGGCCTATGAACTGCTGATGACCCCAAACTGAAAGCCTCTTCTCACATACTACGACAACAGAGGAGCGATTGATCTGAGCAAGAACTCAAGATTTAGTGCAAGAACAAAACACATTAATGTACGCCATCACTTTGTAAAGGGCAGCATAGAGAAGAAAGAAATCGAAGTCAGCTTCGTACCCTCAACACACATGCTTGCTGATGCGCTCACGAAGGCTACTAATCACAAAAAACTGGAAGAATTTGTCAATGCAGTAGGTCTCAAGAATAGAATAAAGAAGAAATGATTTCATTTTATATTTTTGCGCTGAAAAAATTATTGTTAATTTTAGTATAGCTAAAAAACTTTTTATTTATTTGTAATTATTGTAAAAAAACTTTTACTTGTAAATGTATATAATAAGATCTAAAATTTTATGTAATCCTAATTGTTTGAGGAGGCGTGATGTTAAATTTGATAGTTTACAATTAATCAATTTAAATATTCATGCGCTTATATATTGTAAGGATATTTGATCCTTGTAGTAGTGTTATGTAACAACCACTTGTCTAACAAATTTCAAACGCCTTTGTTCTCACTCACTTAGCTTCCGGGCTTCAAGGAGAATAATCACGTTGCAAAGTAAAAGTAAATCTCGCGCTATGTCTCGCCTTAGTAATATATAATAAATTACTAATTGAACGTAATAGTTATAATTTATTCGCCTTCGCTTGGCCTCCATCCACAAAATCCATCAGTTTTTATATTTAATATTAAACTCTTTATTATTTCTTCTAATCCATCTTCTATCAAACCTTCTAATAATGTGCGTTGATGATTTGGATCTGGCGTGGTGATGCTGGCGTAGCTGCGATGCTCGTAGCGTGTTCGTTGTAAAACAAGTGTGCGAGCCTCGGGTCCGTCGGCAGGAGCGCACACACGACGTCGGTACGGCACGCAGTTGGTGGGGGGAAAGAGCGACAGTCAGTCCGCTGCGCTACTCTGCTGCTGCGTGCGGTGACTTCTTTCTCTCTATCTAAATTGATACTCTATGGAGAATGCGTGGACTCGAAGTCCATGTAATCTCAACACTCCCTCCCTTCGAATTCACGCACTGTCTAACTCTACATTTTTACTCTATCTTACTCTAATAAATAATAAATAAATGAACTCGTATTAGTGCATCTAAAATATGAAACTTTAGGAACTATTGTTTTCTATTCTTCTAATTCTTTATTAGCATCTGCAAGAAGAGAAGAAAAAATTTCTCTTTAGTCATCTAAGTATTTATTCAAACTTTCTAAGGAATATTTTTCATCGAGTGTGTGTGTGAATGTTTGTTATTGTTCTCTATATTGATTTTACTCTAAATTAAAGATCTTATCTTTTAAATAATTGTGTGAATCAAAGGGTAGGGGTTTTGTCATAATATCAGCCTCATTCTCTTTTGTTGGTACCCATTTGACTAAGACTTTACCTTCTAAAACGCAGGATTTTATATAATCACCATGTGTTGTTGCCATATGACTTTTACTTCCAGTTCTTTCTCTATTCTCTAAGTTGCTTCTTATAGACTCTAAATTATCATCGAAGTTTTTAAGTTATGGCTACCGTCCATCTGAGTGCAATTTCCTGTAGACTTGTTGTCACACCAAATAGTCACTGGATACAGTCTTTGGCCAATGATATCTCTAATTGCCTTGTCTAATAACAAAAGTTCTTGACAGGCCTCACTCATGGCCAGGTACTCTGCTTGAAATGTTGATAAAGTAACATATGACAGTTTATGGCTTCTCCACATTATCGGATCTCCATATAGTTTAACTATATAGCCACTTGTTGACGATGAGTCAGAGCAATCTCTAAAGCTCGCATCAGTCATTGCTTCTAGAGTGTCACTGTTAACTCTATATGTCAAGCCAATCTCCGAAGTTCCTCTAAGGTATCTGAAAATCCGTTTTACATCTTTCCAGTCACCTTCAGTTGCATCTATTTGTCTTCTAGATACGTAATTGACTGCGAAAGAGATGTCGGGTCTTGTTGCACCGGCTAAATACAATAGGCTTCCTATTGCCTCTCTATACGGTGCTTTTGTCTTTGTTGGCGTTTCATCTACTTCATCTAAGTTTCTGTCTACTTTTTGTTCTCTATTTTTAACTTGTCTTGTCACTATGGGTGTTCTTTGAGACTTACACTCTTTCATATTAAATCTCTCTAGAATTTTCTCTATATATTCGGTTTGCTTCAAAGTTAAGATTCTGTTCTGTCTATCTCTAATGATTTTAATTCCCAGAAAGTTTTCTGGTTCTCCTAAGTCCTTCATCTTAAATACTTGGCTTAATTTCAATTTTATTTCATCTAATTTTTGTTTGTCGTTGCCTGCTAGTAATATGTCATCTACGTATAAAATCAGCAAGACAACTTTTCCATTTTCCCTCCAAGTAAATAGACAGGGCTCATTTATGTCTTTTTCCAGTCCAAGTTTTAGTGCCTTTTCTGAGAATCTTACATTCCATCTTTTTGGACTTACTGTAAGGCCATATACGGACTTCTGTAGTTTGCATACTTCAGTTCTTCTAGTATTTGCATCATAATCAAAGCCATCTGGAATTTCCATATAAATTTCATCTTCTATGTTCATTTTAGGAAGGCAGTTTTGACATCCATTCGAGTTACATCTAAATCATGTTTGTTTATTATTGCTAGCGAGGCTCTAATTACTGCTAGTCTCGATACTGGTGCATAAGTTTCTCTTAATTCATATTCATTTGTATCCTTGAATCGTCTAATCACCAGTCTGCCTTTGAAAACTGTATCTCCAATTTCTCTAGTTTTTCTTTTGAATAACCATTTGGAATCGATTGTATGTACTCTCTTACCATCTCTAGTCGTGGTTGATCTATGTACTATTTGCCACACATCGTTCTCTTCCATCTATTTTATCTCTTCATTGATTGCTTCTAACCATTTTAATTTATCTTCCGATTCCATGGTCTTTAGATAGGAAGATGGATCTTTGTTGATAGCTGCCAAAAATATATGTCCTTTTTCGTCGTCTAATATTTCTCTATCTCTTTTTGTTTCGGGACTTAATTCATTACTTCTATTTATTATAGGGGTTGTATTTTCTAGAGATTTTTATTCTTGGATTCTTCTAATAGCCATATATTTATCTCTGTTCTCTAATTTCTTGGCATTTCTTTCTGGCAATTTACGATTCTTCTCTCCTAAGATTTTATCTGTTTTATTCTTTACTTTTCTCTTTTTGGGTTTTTTCTTTATCGCGTTTTGTACTTCTAGTTGTTTCCTTTCTGAGATCTCTTTTTGAATTTTATTTCTCTGACTTTAATTTTCTTCTAAATTGTTTGTCAGAGGTTCATTGTTTGCATCATCTAGTTTTCCTCCTGTCTGTTTGTGTACATCTTTCTATACGATCTTTCGTTGCATCTAACATGTCTACAATGTAGAAATTTTGCGGAGGTAGGATGCCAGAGTATGTAGCCTGTTGGTGAGTATCCTACCATTACTGCTCTAATTGCTCTTTCAGAAAATTTAGTTTCATTTATTGGGATTTTGGCATACGCTATGCACCCAAATCTTCTAATTTTCTCTAAGTGACTTTTGGTTTTCGGTATTAGCATCTTAAGAGGTGTTTCGGAGTTGAGCGTCTGATGTGGTGTTCTATTGTAAATATGAACTGCAACTTCTAATGCCAATATCCACATACTCTCCGGAAGTCCTGAGTCTATCATTAGGACTCTAATTTTGTTTTGCAGCGTTTTGTTAAATCTCTCTGCTGTACCATTGAGTTCAGATGTGTGTGGAGGTACTAAGTTGTACTCTACATTTTCTCTTTTTAATACACTAGAATGATTGGCGCACTACGCGCACTTCTACTATTCTTGTTTTCGCTTTAAAATTGTTTTAATTTAATTATTTATTACAACGTTTCTTATAATAATGATTTTTATTTTCTTAGTCCGGAAATTCAAAAGGGCCATTAAACATATATAAACTTATTTTTTACCCATCACATGAAGAAAGCGATGCTGAATTAAGACATGACACGGTGAACCAATAATTAATTAAAATTAACAATTAATAGATTTATGATGTATAATATTATTAATAACATTTCAGCACTCC
>JAWWEQ010049819.1:0-12747 GCA_035583055.1 Torymus tubicola
TATTTTATTAATAATTTAAATTTGTTTGTTGCAGATGATTTTACTGGGAAAAATTTAAAGGTGTCCTCCCCCTTAAATAGCTTGGAATTTCAGCTTTTGATTAGAATTTTTGTTTTTAAATTCTTATGCTTTTGAAAAAACGCCGGAACTACCTTAAAATGTCATATCATTAAAGCTGAAACTTCTGCTTACGACACGATTTTCAGAAACATCGATTAATTTATTCCACTCGCTGTTCGCTAGCGCCCCCTGGGAGCATTACTTTATAAATCTGACATCAAATTAGTGATCAGCGACCTCGAAATCTCCCGAGGTAGTATTTGCAATTTTTATTTACTTTTTCTAAGGTGTAGAATTAAATTTTAAACGGTCTTTATTAAGTTTAGAATGATTTTTGTTTTTTTCTGATTCATTAGTTTTTTTAAAGCCGTACGAAGGGTTGAAATGTCGCGAACAAAATATTCAAACAATGGTTTTCGATGTATTTTTATCCGTAATTTAATCGTATCTCTCTTTATTTTTTTTTATTTTTATAGCGAGGTTCGAGGATAAAATACGCCACAGACTCCTGATGAAGAGCAGAGAAGCCGTCCAGGGATTATCGCAGAAGAGTGCAACAATACAGTGACCACGCAATAACTGATCGAAATGCTGATTAATTTACGATCCCGCAACGCATCGACGCAAGCGGAAGTTAAGCGGGATTGCGAATGCGAATCGGCTGCGCAAATTGGAGGAGAAGAAAGTTATGCGACTGTGCCAAGTTGGGATAATCGAGACTACTGGACGTCAAGATCGAGGAGCGCGCTTGGATCAAATAACTTCTCGCCACCAAGTACAACCCGAAAATTATGTTGGGCGTGTCGACGCACCTCTATCATGCCTCGACGACGACGTAGATGATCCGAACGAGAGCCTTAGTATCGAGTTACTTCTCTCACGCTACGCAACGTCTAGGAGAAGGGTACAACGAGGTTCGAGGATAAAATACGGAGAAAATAGGCGTCACAGTTCTCCGTATTCTATCGAACTAATACCTGTACTCCAGTGGCCGACGCTATCCCTGGGTCCAGCCTCGTCATTGCCGTCCCTGCTAGGGGAGTATTCCCGCACGGGTGCATGCGTGCTGTTGTCACGACTGGGAAGGACGCTTCCCATCAACAGCCTGCACTTAGTCAACGGTAACGCGACCGGCAAACGGCTACGTGAGTACACCGATTTCGTACGATATTAACTGCGCCGATGCAACGTTGCCAGTCCCAGTATTTCTATATTTTCGGCTCGCAATAGCGTGCGGCCGGTGTTGCGTGCACCGGCCCAACGAAAATTAATTATACTGATTCGCCCGCGCCGAGCGGCGGATCTCGGTCTCTTGTCTGCGCGCAACGCGACGCGTACTCTATGTAACTTGACACTAAATAGACTTTGTTATTTTTTTATATACATCAAATCTATCCTTTATTTTAATACCTTCACCTGAACTTCTCCCGGATACCGCCGCCTCCGTAGGTTCGTCGTCGGCAGTCACGAACATAGCTGAGCGGCCGGCCTCGCGAGTAGCTATATCGCGAGCTCTCTACTCCACGCTAATCAAGTTGAGTTCGTCTAGCCAACTCAAAATTTGTTAATAGTTTTTTTGGTGTCCAGCATATAAAAAATCAGGAGCCGAAAAAACTGTTACATTTAAAAAAAACTTGAAAAAACCGTAAAAAATGAGTTTTTTTGCATAAACGTAAAAAACGCTGCGGAAGGCTATATTTTGACTGCAGATTCGGATTCAGCATTGAAAAATACGTAGGAAAAAGTTGATCTGGTCAAAAGTACCGACAACTTTTTTTTTGTGGGCCTGTGTAATCAAACAGATATCATCACCACACCATAGAGCTTAATTTGATCATCCAACAGATTGTTTGCTAATAAATGTCACCTATTGTATGAACAAGATTACCTATACCAACAAATTACAATAGAAAAGGCCAAACCAATTATTATTTGGATTAATTCACCCCTAATATTGATGTATAAACTATCTGAAAATTTGACACTTATATCGAGCAATTAATTTATTATGGTTAAACATGATAATGATGAAACAATCCAAAGAACGCATAATATTCAAGGATATGTCACACAGGTACACGATTACAAACTCGGCGACAACCTCGGTGAAATATAAAACAGTCCAGTTTAATTTCACCCTTGATTATTAAGGACCATCAGTTAAATTTTGAGCCTTTGAAAGCTTTGACTTTACCCACGATGACTATAGTAACTTCAAGCTGTAAAGACAGACTACATTTTACTGAGAGCATTTAATAAACGATTGTGTTCTATTTACTACCCTTACCTTTGTTGAGTGTGTGTATTTGTGTTTCTCTGTTTCCCACCACCATCGGACACCATCCACTTAACTCGCGCACCTACTCTCGTATATATTATATACTGTTGCTATACTAGAGCAGCTAGTTGGAAGTATGCAAAATTACACATATCTCAACACACCATCTTAATTTTTATGCTATATACTAGTTATACCTTTCCAGAAGCAATCTAAATTTTTCAATTTTTTTGCTTTCTCAAGTCTTCATTAAAATATCCGTAATATTATCTCTAGAATCTACTCTTACAATTTCGATTTCTTTATTTTCGTAACATTCACTTACAAAATGGTAATGCACTTCAATGTATTTAGAATTCTTAGTCATGTATCCCAATTTTGTTATCGCAAAGACTCCAGAGTTGTCTTCATAAATTTTTATTGGTAGTTCTAATTTTACTCTAACGTCTTTCAACTTTTCCATGAGTTTTAATTCACTCATTGCTGCCGATAAAGCTATATATTTAGCGGCTGTTGACGATTTTTCCCCATTGCCTTTACAGTATATTACATTTCCAAATAATCGGATTATTAATGAAGTAGTGGATTTTCTATTGAATTTATCTCCAGCCCAGTCAGCATCAACAATTCATAACTTCAGCACTTAACTTTGTTTTATAAGTTAATCCAATTCTTTGGTCAAATACAAATATGTTAAAATACTCAATGCATATTTAAAATGAGTCTCGTTTCGTAAATATTTTGAAAACGACTTAAACAATTTAAACTATAACTAACAACTAATCTTGTTCATCTTTATCATCAACACACCTTAGTTTCTTAATTTTTTTGCTTGTTAAATTTTTAACTTATAGAAACAATTATACACTTTATCTTTTGATTTCAATGTATAGATTAAAGCGTACTTACTGTAATTGTCTATAAAAAACAAAAAATATTTTAACCACCATACCCATTATTTATATGGGCCATTTAAATCAGTGTGTATCAATTCTAAAACATTGATTTGATCTACTTCAGTTATTTTTAAACGGCAAGTTATGCATTTTATTCTGAGTGCAAGCTCCACATTTCAGAAAAATTTCTTCCAAATTTATTGGCATACTCTCAACTAAATTATTTTTGCAATTTGTCTAATTTTAGCACATTGTATTTGAAGATTCAATGGATTTTTTCTTTTTGTTATTTGTTTTTACACGATTAGCGCAAGCTTAAAATCTTTCTGCACACTACTTATTTTGTATAAACCATTTTCTTTATATGCGATGTCAATCAAATTATTGTGTTTGTTATAGATCTTGTCGTGTTTCCTGCAGATATAGTTTTATTTTCACCCGTTACTTTTGTATGACTAATTAAATTTTTGTCCATTTATAATATACGACACAATTTTTCCAACTTAAGTTCTTTTTAAAATTCTACCATCTCCAACTTTTACAATTATAGGATTTTTTAAATTAATGCATTCGGAAAAATCATCGTTTATTATATGATCTGAGCATCCGCTGTCTAATATCTAATCCATTTTATCCCTATTGTAAGTATATACGATAGTTTCGTTCATACCGCCATTGTTTCGCTCTACTCGAGTTAAAAAAGATCCTGTTCCATTATCTCTATAACCTTCGTTGTACGAGTACCTCATCCTCGTTGACCGTAGCCTCGTTCGTCACATTTTCTATACTGCTACTGCACTTGTTTTGACCAATTTTCTTTAGGTGCCATTTCATTCAACAACGATAGCAACGCATGTCCTTTTCTTTCGACTTTGAATGCATTCGGCTATTTTTTGCTACTTTCACTTGGGTTTGTTGTTTCCTACATTGTAATTTTTTTTTAAGGATTCACACATGCTGTTATTTACTTGCATGAAATTTATTAAATTACCAACATAACTCAGTGCCTTGGGTAATGTCTTTAACATATAGCCGAGTTTTTCTCTTTCATTTACTTTTGACCCTGCATTTTTGAACTTTTTTATTAATTTTTATTCTTTATGAGAAAGGTGTTTGATTCTCAAAAACTTTTAGCTTCATCCTGTCAAGTCTAACCCTGATACAATTCCACACTACTGTTCAAATACATTGTATTGAATTTTGTTATTATTTTTAGAGCTGCATCTTTGCAGTCAACGATCTCCAATTATTCATTTGTTTTACTACAGTAGATATAGTTCAATGCTTTCAAATTTTGTTTTTAACCCACTCCAACTATCGCGTAGCCAGTTCCTTACGCTTTTTCCGTTTTAAATACAACAATATTCTTTTTCTCCATACGTTATAATCATGCTCATCAAAAATTTATAATTTCATTTCATTATCCTTCGGTATCTTGATACTTTCATTTCTATTATTTTTATTTTCCAAAATGGTTTTCTTCAAAATTTAGTTTATCTTACGATGTTTTACTAATAACCTTTCTAACTTCACAGAATTTATTGTCGGCTTATTTAAATCAATATCTTCTTTTTTACTTTTAATAACACGTGCCAGAGAATGTCGAAATCTTTCAACCTTACTCTTCTACCATATTAATGTAATGTGGCCGCGATCACCGAAATAATGGTCTTTAGTACTTCACAGGTCCTTTTGTATTAATATTAATGTATATTTGTTCTCCATTCCTTCGTGATTACACAGATATCGGTAGATACGCATATCATGTGACTACAGAATTCTCAGTTGTACTCTTGTTTCTCTCTCACCAAGCTCTCTCTCTCTCTCTCTCTCTCTCTCCCTCTCTCTCTCTCTTTCTTTTCTAAACATCTGTGAATGCGCGCGCCTACTCTCGTATATACCATATACTACAGCTATACTAGAGCAGCTAGTTCGAAGTGTAGCATACAAAATTACTCATATCTAAACATAAATCAATTTATTGTTTGAAATTCTTTTTTCCTTATTTAAGTTGAGAAAATATATTTTTTATGATTTATTATTTATTATTTTCTATTTTTTATTTTGATGTATTTTATTTTTTATTGATTTTATACTAAATTAAGCGTGCTTAATAAATTAAGGTATCTGTCTATAATTTTTTTTTATTTCGTTTCTAAATAAATTCTAATTTCGTTTTCTAAATAAATAAATTAATAATACTAATTAATTCAATTATTAGTAAATAATTTTTTTGTTATGAAATTTTAAGATAAGAAACATATATTATAAGTCAAGTTTAACGCGTTTGGATTGCATTGATTGAATACACAGATGTAATCCTGAAACATAACCATTTTAATGAATTAATCGACAAAAATAACTATTATTACAGTCATTAGTCTCCATTGCACATAGGTGATCCTTATTCACATTTATCCCTCTCCTATTCTATAAAAAATGTTCTGAGATTAGTTTTTTCATGCATAAAAATAAAGACGAATGTTGTCAAAAAAAAGGAATCACATCTCATTAAGAATTTTTAAAAAAATGTTTAATATTTAAAATAATTGAAACTATACTTTATCCATATTTTGTGTAACACAGGATCGACGTTCATTCTAAATAAAACACGTTTTCCCGCTTGGTATACAAAGAATCATAAATATTTTTTAAGCATATCATTTTTTTTTTCATGTTCATCAATAACTACATCAAACAGGTGTGGAAAATAATATCGACTCTATTGTGCCACCTACCGTACCGGTCGGAAAAATTGTGGGCCAAAGTATCAACAGCACATTAAAAAGTTAGTGAAATACGAAATAACAAAATCAAGAATTAGACGCAAGATTAAGTGAGTTATTATGGTAATGCACTGATTATATGCGTAATTTCTGTAGTAATCATGAAAACACACTTTTGCAAGTCCTGAGGCGCCTACCTAGCGAAGTCGTGTAACAAAATCCTTGTTTGTATTGGCTTTGAAAGTTCTAATTTATTAATTTTAAAGTACCTTTCTTTAAGGCGATGTAACACCGAACAATAACCTAATTTTATTATTTAATTTAATAAAATTCGAACATTTATTTGGAAAACCAAGTATGTCAGGCACTCCGCATATGTAAATACTATAATAAAAAGAAATTTGGAGTAAATTCATTAGTATTTGCAAAAGATACTCACATTCTAAAATTATGTCGGTATGTCACTTCACTTTAATCATTTTTTAGTTTTCTGCATTCTTATATTATTCTATATCGTGTGCAAAGGTAGGTAAGCGTAGATTTAAGTTTTTTATTTAACAGTTTATCTTTATCTGAGGTATTTTTTCTTTATATGAATAATAAAGTTGATTTTGGGAAAAAGGTATGACGCCATTTTAAGCCTTACAATTTTAATAATAGATAATGATAAAATAATTGTAAAACCACGCCATTAATTAAATAATCAACAAAGCACATTTGATTTATAAAGTTGGTTTTTATAAAGTGACATTTATTAATTGTTGGCTTAACTATCGTAGTTTGTCAATTTAGTTCGCATTTTGCTATGTACATTTACTACTTTATTAAAATTTTACTTCTGTTGTATATGAAATAACAATAAATCTAACAGAAATTTTGTTATGAATACTATAAAATTGGTATAAATTTTATTTAGATAATATTGCGTGGATTAAATCTGAAACCTTTTCAATCCATGACATCAAAAAAATTTTTTAATAAATTTCCTTACATAAAATGGCTCAAAAATTTTGCAATCATAATTTTCTTATTACCATTTCTAAGAGTTGGAATAAAATAAAGTGTATGTATACAGCTAGTTCACCCTAAGTTATCATTTTAGTCTTATCCTTGAAATTCAATTAGTTTTAATATCTATTAATCTAATATTTATAAGTGAAATAAAAATCCAGAAGCCGTAGAGGCCATGGATTTATTATTATGTTTGCTAACTTATTTTTGTTTGATTGATTGGTGTCACTCTAAGACTAAATGTTTTTGGACGATGTGCTTGGATGCAACGTACGTGGTCCTCCCATTCATCTTCAAAATTAGCATAACTGGAAGAGTGCCTCACGTTATGAAAATTAGAATACTTTTTGTATTCTCCAAAATTTTCTTTTTTATGAATTGTTCTGAATTATTCATATACGTCTCGAAATTACAATGTTGATGGCAAAACACTTTTTGTTTTTCAAGTTTTAAGAGCAGTATGTCGTAAATCTGTGTATGTTTGTCGAGTTTCCGTGTGTAGATGACATCCTTCAACGCTGAATATTGAGACCTCTGCAAATAATAAATAAATTATGTTTTTTCATATAGTTTTGTATGTCAGTATGTGAATAAAATTAGGTATTAATTTGCAAAACTTTTATTTTTTTTATCAATGCAATTTTTTTAAGTGATTATAGAAACCATCAGGAAAATGTAATAATAGAATTAATTCATGTAGTAATAATTTTATGATTCGTATAGTAGGTTCAAATGATATAAATCTTGTCAAACTTAAATCTGTTATCAGATTTTTAAAAATTTGAAATCGGTCATATAAAATAAAAACTTTTTAAAATATTTGCATTATTATCTATTTCATTCTGACTTGAATCTAATTTTCGTGATGTTTTAATTTTCTAAGCTTTAGATCATACAAGACGATACTTTACACAGTTTAACGTCTGTATACAATCTCTATAAAATATTTATAACAAAATGCACGAAATATGGAAATATTCAGTAAAAAAATAGTTTTAAAAATTTCGATTTCACTAACAAGGTGACCACGAGGCCTCCGGAAGATCAATTTGATGAAACTTTGGAAAAATGCTTTTTTATAAAAATAAAAATACTTGTATTTCAGGGTTTTTGATAATGGATTTTCAGTCGGAACTTATGAAGTCTAATTTAATATCTTGAAATATCGATTATCGACGGCATGTCCTCTGCAATTCCTGTATATATGTAATCTTTCTTTTTAATACAATTTTCCTTCGAATTTACATAGCGGATTCTATGATAATTTTGTAGTAATCTTAGTTAAATAACTTTTCAAAGTACGATTGAAATCGTAAAAAGCAAAGAAAATTATGTTTACTAAATTATGTAATCGTTTATGAACGTATGAAGTCGTAGAGACAATACAAACTTAACTGAGTTGTGTGGCAAATGAAGGAATTAGTAGAAATCGTAGGCTAACAGCCGACATTAAAAGCCTAACGCATCTTACACTGAAAAAAAGAAGCGATTTCTACTTGAGTCCCAAGCAAAATTTACTTGGTTCATCCAAGTAAACACCGTAAAGCAATTCCTGCTTATTGACGTAAGCAGTTAGCAGTGAAGTAATACTTGCTTGATAGGTGGCAAGCAGAATTAACCCTAAGAAATCAGCAAAAACAATGGGTACATTGAATAGATCGCAATTTGAACACGTCGGATGCGTGATCTAGGTGTTTCACGTAGCCGATGATGATGTCTCGGTGGTGCGCTCCATAGTTTTTTACCTCTAGGTATTGAAACACATCCAATGCATGATCTAGGTGATCGAGGTAGCCGATGACGGAATCTAGGTAGTGCGCCCCATAGTTTCTTATCTCTAGGTGTTGAAACACATCCAATGCATGATGTAGGTGGTCGCGGTAGCTGATGACGGATTCTAGGTAGTGCACTCCGTAGTTTTTTGTATCTAGATCACACTTTCAATGAGTTCCAAATTCTAGAGGTAAAAAACTATGGAGCGCACTACCTAATCTCCGTCATCGGCTACCTTGACCACCTAGATCATGCATTGGATGTGTTTCAACACCTAGAGGTAAAAAACCACGGAGCGCACTACCTAGACTCCGTCATCGGCTACTTTGAACACCTAGACGACGTACTTGATGTGTTTCAAAACCTAGAGGCAAAAAACTACGGTACGCATCACCTAGACATCATCATCGGCTACGTTAAACACCTAAATCACACATTCGATTCAAGCAGAAATACCGGTGATCTCAAGTAATATCAAGAAAAATACGATTCTCTGCCTGCGTAAGCATCTAATTATGGTGCTCCTCTTCCCTTTAATCGACTACTGCTGCCTCGCACACAACAATCTATCTAAAGAAATTGATTCTAAACTCCAATTCCTTGTTAACTCGGGTATCAGATACATTTTTGGGTCTGAGAAGATTGGAGCATATCACTCCTTATGAGCGCGAGTTTGACTGGTTAACTACCACGGCGCGTAGAGAGTACTTTGATTATTCCTGGCTTTGCAACTCAGATATTGGGGGGATCATTTCATATAAGCTCCCTCATTTCAAGTCTCGTCTTCATCGTCATCTTTTTGACACTGAAAACATCTTATAATAATCACATATAATCTTATAATAATCTTTATCTCACTTTCATCTTACTGATCCTTCATGGTCATCCTGCGTTTATATTGATGTTTTTACTATTCTATAATTATTTATTTGTTTTTAATTAAATACTATTATCACACATTATTGTCACGCTCATATTACCCATCGTTGCTATTATTATACTGTTTATACTATTCAAACTATTAATCTTTTGTACAATACACTGTACAGAAATAAACGTAATTTAATCTAATCTAATCTCTCTTTTTCTCTTTCTCGCATCCTCTCTCTCTCTCTCGCTTTCTCCCCCTCTCCCTTTCCCCCCTCTCTTTTTCCGACCCTCTCAGTCCTCTCTCTTTCCGACCCTCTCCGTTCTCTCTCTCTCTCTCTTTCTCTCTACTCTGCCCAAGCTCTGGTGAAGCAGATCTAAACGCGCTGCTAAACTCATCGTCCTGACGCCCGTGAGTTAGGTCTCGCCCACCTCTGCGCCCCGATGCGATTTTGGACAGCCATATTAATGTTAACCGCCTATCCCCTACTCTTTTCGTCCTCGTCGAAGCTAAGTGCGGCGACACGCGCTTTGACATCATCGCGGTCTCCGAGTCATTTTTGTTCCCGGATGACGGCGACTCGCACCTTAACCTTGATAGGTTTAATCTTTTGACCGGAATATGCGGTGGTGGCGTCGTTATCTATGTCCGTGAGATTTTCTGTACAAGTTTGGCAAGCTCGGATCAGCTATTTGACAATACACCTAAATTCCTAATCTTAGAAATAGCTACTTCTGATCTCAAACTTCTCTTTGTCGCTGTATACCGCCGACCACTTGACACCTACCCGCACCACTTTTTCAACTGCATCTCTACTTACCTATCCCACTTTAATTCTGCTGTAATAATCGGAGATTTTAACATTAATATGACCGATTCTACTCACCCTGCCTCTGTTCGCCTCCAGGATTATATCAACTCTAACTCCCTCTCGTTAGTCCCTTCTGACCCCACCTACCACCAGCCCTGGCGCGGCTCGCATACGTGGATCGGTCTCTTTATACCAAATCACCCACTTCCTTCATTACAGGGCATGATTTTATCGAACTGTCCCTCGCCCGTAGCAAGTTAGCAAATAAGGTAGAAAAGAGTATTCTGCTGCGTGACCTAGCGAGAATCGACCGAAACTTGCTACACCTTACTTTCCATCAAACCTCTTCTCTGCCGATCTCCCTCTCCCCTTTCCGCTCAGCACGTTTATCACTACCACATCCACCTCTGAGTTCGCCTTAGGGCCCTGTTCCGCTGATATAAAGGGAGCCGAATGCGCTCTCTGAAAGGTGATTATAACTGTTTACGAAACCGCGGCTCCTCTCCGTACCGTCACGCTCTCTTCGTGTCGCAAAGCTAACTTAGCGAATTTTCGTAGACTCCGCGCTCAAGATTGCAACGCTCTGGAGCTTTTCTACTACTTCGAGTTTCGCCCTGTCACGGAGCGTGAGGTCGCAGACGCACTCTCGAAGACCTCTTCCAAGTCTTCTGGGCACGGTGGCATCTCAGTGCCAATGTTAAAGCTGCTTGCGTCGAGCTTGCTACCCGAACTCACCTAGCTGTTTTCCGTCAGTGTGGAAGAAAGCCCTCATCAGACCGCTAGCGAAGACCAAGATCCTTCGACAGCCCTCTGACACCCGACCCATCGCCTTACTACCAGAAATGTCAAAGGTACTGGACAGACTTGTGCACAACCAACTGCAGGGCTACCTCGAGGTCAACTCCATTCTCCATTCACGACAAACAGGCTTCCGCCAGGGGCACAGCACACAGACAGCTCCCCTGGGTATTTTGACGACGTGCGTTATGTCATCGATGAAAGAATAATGAGCCTGCTGATCCTTTTCGACTTTTCGAAAGCACTTGAAAGCCAAGCTCAGGGGCACCAACGTGTCGAACGGAGTCCTTCGCTGGTTCTTCACGTCCTGGCCGACCGGCTCCAGGCGATTGTTGAGATTGGCGGCTCAATCTCGAATTGGCTGAGCGTCGCTTCGGGAGTTCCTCAGGGCAACGTTCTGGGGCCCCTACTATTCTCAACTTTCATTAACGATCTTCCGGCCGCCGTTCGCTTTGCCAAGTTAATGATCTTCGCCGACGATACCCTTCTTTCCGGCCAACATCTATGAAGCAATTGCTCAAATCGTCACCGCCGTCGTCAACGTCACTCCGTACAGGTTAGGCCTTAAGCGTATAAAGTCGTCGCCAATGCGCACCCGCCCTACCTTCTGGATAAATTTAGTCGCCGTCTCAACGTAAATATTCATGTACGCCGACTACAGATGTGTTCCGTTTTCCACCGTTTATATCAAAATATATCGTATTATATTACATGTTATTATATTCCGCCTATATTACGCTTTATTTTATCTTATTTTATTTCATTACGTCACGCTCATTATGTCGTTCTAGTTTTCTTTGTTTTAAACCTATTTCTACATTTTATACCTTGCTAGTTCACTTCTTTAACTATTATATGCGAATCTTCGCAAGCTACTTAAAGATTATTATTATAATATTTGAAAGCTCTTATTTGTATTTTTTCACTCAGCGTCAGACGGGGTTATACCCCAACACGTCAATAAACGATTCAAACAATCAATAAATCTCTCTCTCTCTCTCTCTCTCCAAATTTTTCAAAATGTACGACCAATCATTTTTTACCGCGCCACAACTGTGAGTATCTGAAATCGTTGTATTCTGCGTGAAGTGTCATAGTTAACGCATTTTTTACGCTGCCTTACGCGCGAGGTGCTTGCAATGACGGTCGAAGACGAAGTATCTTGTTAACGTTTGCAATCACATGGATTCGTAGGAAATCGTTAAGCGATGTTTAGATGATTATAATTGACTACAGAGTGCGATACCCCTCGGTAAAATTTTAGTTATCAGAAATTTTCCTAAGTTTAGAACAGAATCTCTTTGTTAGGAAAATAGATACACAGATCTTTAATCTACCCTATTCCTCACTGACGGTTGCAAACATGCGTCCGAAAAAGTTTTTTATTTTACTATTTTGACTAAAACAACTTATAATGTTTATTTTTAACCTATTAAAAATTATTATCTTTATTTTATTTATTTATTTATTTAAACCAGTAAAATACAATATGTTAATACATGATGTATGATCCTATAGAGGTAAAC
>JAWWEQ010049820.1:0-12731 GCA_035583055.1 Torymus tubicola
TTCTAAAAGTAAAAACATCGGAGCGTACCACCTAGACTCCGTCATCGTCTACCTCGAACACCAAAAGCACGTACTTGTGTTTTAACACCTAGAGGTAACAAACTACGGAGCGCACCAGCTAACCTTCGTCATCGGCTACTTCGAACACGTAGACTACGTATTTGATGTGTTTCAACAGCTAGACATTGTTAAGTAAGTGTTTGTAATAAGTTGTATGAGAGCTATGAGGAGGGGTTGAAGAGGGTAGGAGGAGGGGCTGAGGTGGGACTGAGGATTTTTTGAGGAGGGGAGAGGAGGGGGGCGGGTGAGGAGCAATAGTAACATTAAAAACACCGATTTCTAAATATATTTTAACGTTATTTTGAGGAGGGGCTATGAGGGGGGGGGTGGCTGAGTCGCATGAAACCCTCTTACAACTATATAATATAGGAAGATATATATATCCCTATATTATATAGTTGTAAGAAAAATTTTGCTAGTCAAACCCCCCTCGTGGCCGCTCAATTTACCGTTATAATCCGTCTAGATCTCTGAGTTTGGGAATTTTCCAACGCCCCTCATTATCCCCCTCATCACCCCTCAATTGTCCCCCTTACATTCTCCTCAGTTCTCCTCATTGCCAATCCAATATGGTCGACCCGAAATGGCCAATCCAAGATAGCCGATCCAAGTTGGCCAATCCGAAGTGGCAAATCCAAGATGGCGGACCCAAATTGGTCGACCAGAACTGGCCCGTCTGAACTGGCCGACCGGGGATCGATAATCCAAGATGGCCGATCCAAGATGGCCAACTCGACCTGCTGGATCTAAGATTGCCGACTCGAACTGACCGACCCGAACTGGTTAATCTAAGCTGGCCGATCTAAGATGGCCGACCAGGAATCGATAATCCAAGATGGCCGATTCAAGATGGCTGAAACAATATGACTGATTTATGGTGGCCGATCTAAGATGTACAATCCAAGATGGCCGATCTGAGATGGACAATCCAAGATGGTCGATCCAAGATGACCGATTTGAGCTGTCCGATCTAATATGGCCGAAATTATGTGGCCGATCCAAAATGGTTTATTCATGATAGCGGACACCACAATTAAAATTATTGGAAATATTGATGAAACCATTGCTTAGGGCATTCCGGTGTCACCTATCACAAATGAAATACTCAGGACTGGTTCAATCTACTAAAAAAATTAATAATGATCAATGTACCGTCTTTTGATTTTCTACACGAAGAAAATATTAGTGTATCACGGGCCGTCAATATAAGTATTTTTAAAAGTCGATGTAGTAATTTTTAAGTAAATAACGATTCGTGAGAAGAATTTCATTTTACTGTTGATTTCCTTTTTATTTTTTTAAATTTTATATCGCGATTTTTTTATACTTTTATTTTATAAAAAATTTTTTCTAATTTCAAACAAATTGAACTATTAATGAAAATTATTTCTAAATTAAGCTGAAAAAAATTTTGTGGGGACGGGAATGAACCTGGACCTGCCGCATTGTAATCCAATTGCATAGCGACTGCGACATTGAAGTACACATACGCAAGGTGCTCCGAATCGTCTACATATGTTACAGCATACGGCCATTAACATAATCATTACTTACAGTATGAATGTCGAGACTGACGCAATCAACTTAAAAAGTGAATATAGATCTTTTCTATTTAATGAAAAATTCTTTACCCAAAAATAGTACATCCTCAATTTTATTGGAAAGATGTGCGAAGGAACTCATAGTAACACCGTTCGGCGTAGCAACGCACTCTGCTACCAGTCTCTCCCCCTTTCCACAAAACTATACTCTGTTCATATACATATACATGATACCGACGCTTGTAACTCTCACTAATACTTTTCCAATTTTCCACTACAAAATATATGACAGTTAACAATTTCCACCACTTGACTGGCAGCAAGTCATGCGACCTATACAAACGTATTTGAAACTTTAGAAAATGGTTTTTGTTGAACTCTTTATTGCATAAGTGTTTATCTTGTTAAAAAAATCTCTTGTATTTATTTTTTTTTTTAAATTTTTACTTAATTTATTTAATAGACTTTAGCTCTGATAAGGATCATAGTGAAGTGATCGGAACGTCGGCAAAAAAATTACACACTTGAGTGTTGTTTATTTCACCACTTTCTTAACAAATTTATGGACAGTGCGACCAGTAATATCAATAAATTAAACTTATCAACAACTTCACAGTCAGAGTTTCTCCCAGAATTTACTAATTTGGTTGCGCATTACGCTAAATCTATGTTTGTTGTTGGCCATTTTAAGACGCTGTTGCAGGTTACGTCGCGCACACGTGCTGCGTGCCTCATATATGCTATATATACTGCCTGTAAAAATTACTATCCGGCCTTGTGAAGTCTCCTATCATTATAGGAAAAATTCTTACGCGAATAAGAAAATTTACTACAGTTCCAGCAATAAAATTTATGAATTGCAAGTTTTACCATACTAGAATAGTAATCTTTCACTTCTGTTTTATAATTTTTATTGGCCTAAATAGTAAATATCTTACTTATAATCTGTGGCTGCGTTCCCTACCCAGGATAGTAATTTTTCAAGAATTTAATATAATTTTTACACTAATATTTTCTCCGTGTATCTTTTTCGCGCCACCCACGAGGTAGATGGATAGACTCGTTTTTTTAAGGTATCTTTTTTGTAATAATATTACGTAATATATTAATGTAATATGCTAAGTAATATTATTACAAGAAAGCCTATTCCTTTTATTATTAACAATGAATTTAAAAAAAATATAGGTAATTACTATCTGGCAAACTTATAATTATAATGTGGCTGACCGGAATTAAGAGTTCGGTACAATTGAAATTTTTATGTGGTACTTGAAGCTGACTACTACGGAAACTTAAAATTTTGACTTTATTTCTCGAAGCTGATCATTATATAAACTTGACATATCATGTATCAAAAATGGCCACATCGTATTACAAAAGGGGACACCTGCAAATAATGCGCCTGTCTATCTACCGCATGGCTGGCGTGGAAAAGATAGATAATTTCACGTTTCCATCCGGATTCATCGCTAAAATTTTTTAAACATTTTCATTTTACATTTTTATTTTAAAAAGCTTGTCCTAACGGGGGGTTTGTGAGGAGAGCGAGCAGAATGGGGCGAAGCCCCATTAATATATATATATATATATATATATGCTAGGAGTGGTTCCCCTCTCCTCGCTCTGCTCGCCAACTATTCATTGACCTTTTATTTATAAATCAATTTTTGTTCTAATATGTGAATGAGAGGCAAAAATATTTTACGACATCAAAATGTAAAGATATAAGGGACATTAAGATTAATTTTGTTATCATATTGCTTAATGCACATAAATGTACTCTAAAGAAACTTTCGATAACAATGAAAGAATCTTGCAATTTTAACAAAGAATAGGTAAATCGTATATAAGTATAGAGAGATATAAAAAGTCTATCTTTTCCGCACCACTCCGGATGTAGATAGAAAGCGCGTTTGGTTTAAAGAGGTATCCCCTTTTTTACTAACTTTAAATTAATTTTTCATTAAATATTTCATTTATTTTATAAAAGGTTAATAAAAAGGGCCTATTTCTCTGAAAAAAAAACCTGTAAAATTTTTAAAAATTAATTTTATTGAATTAAAATTTAAATCCATGAAAGCAGACCAATATTTAAGGTTGCTAAAAACAGACCAATTTTGAAAGTCGGTGAAAGCAGACCGATTTTTAAGGTCGCTGAAACTACACCAATTTTTAAGGTCGCTGAGAGCAGAGCAATTTTTATCGCTGGAAATAGACCAATTTTTAAAGTCGATGAATGTAGCCAAGTTATTACTGTGTTCTTTTAATTTATTCATCAAAGATTTCTTTCGAAACAATATCTATAATTTCCTCTTTATTGTCTGAATCATTCTGAATAAATATATTCTTTAGATTCCTATATCTACATAGTGCAACATATAATTTTCCATGTGAAAACAATGGTTTTCTAAAATAAATACCTAAAGCGTCAAAACTTTGTCCTTGTGATTTATTTATTGTCATAACAAAAGCCAGGACAAAAGAAAATTATTTTCTAGTAACTATAAATGGCAATGAAGACGATTCTGCAGTATTTAATGTTATTCTCGGTATAAAAACTTTATTTCCTTATTTTTCACCTGTTATTATTTCAGCTTTTATATTGTATTTAAATAGTCTAAATATTTTTAGTCGTTTTCCATTGCATAAACCACTATTTATGCTTAAGTTTCTTATTAACATTACTATCACCTTAATTTTTAGATTTAATTCATCCGGTGGTAGGCTTTCACGAATATTATGCAAGTATTCAATAGGAAAGTTATGTAAAGATTATCATCTGATAGATCAACACCTTTATGTGTAGCGCTATCTATACTATAATAAGTCATTTCTTCACTATCAATTAATGATAATATTTTATTATTCAGAATAGTTGAATCTTCATTATGTATAATTTAGATCTTTATATATTTTGAAGCAAACATTATCAGTTTTCCAATTATTTGGTATTTTAAACAGATTAATTATTCCCTCTCCAATATCTAATAAAAACAAAGCGAATTCTTTATTGTTATAACGAATATTCTTTTTTAGATTCATTATGTTAAGAAGTGGCCAAATATCTGAATATTTTATTGTATCTTGTAAAATCGTACTTCTGCAGCTGTTTTTAATAACTGGAAGAATTTGCCGAAAATCTCCTAATATAATTAATTTTCCCCCAAATGCTAAATTCGTATTACAAACATCTCTCAATGTTTTATCTAAATGTCTAAAGCTTATCTTGGTATCATTAATGCTTCGTCCCAAATTATTGCATCCACCTCGCGTAATTTTTTAGTATCACATTCTACTTTAAAAAATGTACTTTCTATACTTTCTATTTTTCTAGTGCTACTTCTATTAATTCTAGTACTAAAGTAGAAGTAACACAAAAATATTTATTTGTTCTAAGAAAAATATTTATATACTACTATTCAAATAAATATTTACTTGATCTACTAAATATTTTTCTCAGTGTATATACTTATGATATACGATTTATACCTTTCCTTTGTTGAAATTGGTAGATTTTTTTATTGTTCTGGAAAGCTTCTTAAAGTAAATTTATGTACATTAGACAATATGATAACAAAATTAATCTTGATGTCCTACAACATCACCTTTGAGTGGCGGATGAGGGGTTGGGTTGCTGAGGGGTGGTGAGGGGCGGCTGACACCATAAAAAGCACTAACAACTATATAGTATAGGAAGATATGTGTGTGTATATATATATATATATATATATATATGGACAGTTCTCTGGTGAATCGAGAGGTCAAAAATTTTTTTTCTTTTAAAATCACCTAAATCGTTTCGTAACCGTCCCATATGTTATGCAGAATTTTTTCAGATTTTTTCACTTCTAGTTTTTTAATGGCAGAGGGTCAAAGTTAGGGACACACAGAAAAAAAACGATCAAAGGTATGTCCACCGAAAAATTCATGGCGATGCCTTTTTATTATACAAAGTTTCTGTATAAATCCGGCCGAGATCATTTTATAATCTAAAAAAATTCATTTAGGTTTTGATTTTCAAAAAAATCTCTTATTCTACACCGGCCGGTGTACATTCGCGCGTATTTATGCGTTTTTATAGTGACACGCAATTTGCCGTGTCACAACGTTTAATCTGGATTGGATTTTTATGTGTCTTTCCACAAAAACGAGTTTCGAGTTCACATATGCAAATATGTTTAAATTATCTATTGCTATTTTCTTACTCTCTAGAAAGGATATACCTTTAACGGTTTCTAAGCAGTTTAGGATGTTCTATTTTAAATATTTAATATCCGCAGACGTTAAGTTTACCTTTGGTAATTAAAGAAAAAGTTATCGCGTCGGTTGATAGAGAATATAGCGTCTGCTCGAAATTGGGCGTTGGATCGACAATTTTATTCGCTAACCCTTCATAAAGTTAACCGTATTTACAAAACTCACACCCGTCGGCAGGTATGATATCCCAAAAGCTATAT
The DNA here is from genome assembly GCA_035583055.1 of Torymus tubicola. Taxonomy (NCBI): domain Eukaryota; kingdom Metazoa; phylum Arthropoda; class Insecta; order Hymenoptera; family Torymidae; genus Torymus; species Torymus tubicola. Next base: position 6,059 of record JAWWEQ010049820.1, read on the forward strand.
CCTCCTTTGTTGTCTACGCAGGGTAAATCCGTCAGGGTACAGCAAGTGCCGAAGAGCAGTTGTATCTTATTGTCCATATCTACTGAACCTGAATGTTTCTTGAAAGTGCATCTGCATTTTAATTTAATTTGCCTGGTTTATAAGTAATAGTATAGTCGTACTCCGATAATTTAAACTTCCATTTTTGTTTAGATCGGCTGATTTAAACCATACCAAAGGTTGATGATCGGTGATTATCGTAATTTTTCTTCTATATACATATACATAGCTTCTGAACATTTGTACTGAATAAATTATTGCAAGAGTTTTCTTTTCATAAACTTCGTAATTTAGTTCTGCATCTCTTAATGCACGCGACACATGTGCGATCGGACGATTTTTGATAATTTCGCCTTGTGATAATACTCCTCCAATTGCATAACCTAATGCATCAGTGGTAATATTATATGGTTTATCGAAATCGGGGAATTGTAATAACGGAACATTACAGAAAAGATTTTTAAGAATTTCAAACGCTTCTTGAGCTCTAGCATCCCATTCAAAAACTATGCAATAATCTTTTTGCAATAATCTAGTCAAAAGTTTTGCAATTTTTGCAAAATCATTAATGAAGCGCCTATAATAACCAGCCAATCCTAAGAATTGACGTATTCTTTTGGCATTCTTAGGAATGGGGGAATTTTTTACTGCTTCAATTTTTTTTAGATCTGGGCTCTCAAACCTTCTTCGCTTAATATATGTCCTAAATACGATACTTTACGTCTGCAAAAATCATATTTATCGATTTGTAATTTTAAATTCACTTGACGTCATCAGTCTGCAAGAGCTTTAAACTTACGATCATGTTCCTCTATACTATTTGCATAAATAACTATATCATCCAAATATACAAATATATCTTTTCTTTGATTATCCATTAGTCTTTGAAAAGTAGCAGGTGAATTTTATAATCCAAATGGCATTTTTGCGAATTCGTAATAGGCATAAGGTGTGCTAAATGCAGTTTTGTGAGCATCCCTAGGATCCATTTTTATTTGATGAAATCCTGAGACTAGTATAGTATTTAGCAGTACCGACTTGATAAAAAATTTCTGTTATGTTCGGCAAAGGATAAAAATCACCTATGGTCTTATTATTAAGTTTGCTGAAATCTAAAACCATACACCACTATATTAAAAAGTTTTCTTTATATTCATCAAATCCCAAATCTGAAAATGTATGAACTTCCGAAATTTTATAGGAATATTTGATCCCTACCCCAGAGTCAGGATAAAATTTTTCCGCGATTTTAAGCACATTTTTATTGGTATGATTTAAATTTTGTAAATTAAATTCGGATCATGGGTTAGCTTTAAAATTTATTGGCTGTTAATTTCCCCCACAGTTAATGTTCTATTTCCGAAATCCAATATTGCATTTGCCGAGAATAGGTAATTGGCTCCTAAAATACCTACTTCAGGCATCAGATGTTCTTCTGACAACACGTGGAAGGTTATCGGTATACCTAGGATTAATATTTCAGTTGTACCTTCAGTAATTAAAAATTCACTACTGATTCCTCTTAAACTACCTCTTTTATGCTATTTTATCACGTTTCTCGAGGGTAGTAATCGACTATGAATAAGATTGACTTCTGAGCCTGAGTCGACTAAAAAAGTTTCCGTTGTATTAGTCGAAGAATTTTTCACTCGCAAAATTGATAATATTCTATCGTCACCCACATTAACGTTTGAGATTAAATTTCCTTTAGATTCCACATGATTTCCTTGGTGCATCAGGATTTTCCAGTTCTTGATTCTCAAATGTTTTTCTTTGAAATTCATCTCTGCTTTGGTTTTTAAAAAGAATGGAGTACCTAATATACCAACATGCGAAATAGGAAAATCATGCAGTACTCGAACAAATTCACAGATATGGGTCGCTATATTAACTTTTATTACACCCAACGATGGAACGGTGTTAGAGCCTATTCCTTCTAATTTATATATTATTTTTTCGTTTATATTATATGAGGGAGGAATAAATCCTAAACGAATAATGTTTATTTCAGAACCATTATCAAGCATAAAGTCCAGTGACGTACTATTTTTATTTAACTTTAGAGTTATGTACGGAATATTTTTTTCCTGTTTTAGTTGAGTGGCATTGATTCGAAGAGTAGGTCGTTCATTTTCGCCATGTTTAAGGAGCGCGTTTGTTGTTTCGGAACCTCCATGTCCGCACTCGATGACGGGAGATTCAACTCTTTTCTCGAAGCCTTTGTTATATTAAATAAGCGGAATCGGCAAACTTTTTCTTCATGACCATTTCTACTGCAATACGTACAATCTTGTGATCGACCAGAAGAATTTTAACGGCAGTTTTCCGCACAACTGATCTTGTATTTTTCTTTCACTTGACCCTTTTTGTTGCATTTATCTGCTTCATATCTGCTTTTTTTACTTTGGCAGATCACTGTCTGAGCATTTCTTGCTTTTAAGAAGCAGGTTTCTTCAGTATGACCCGGTTTGCCACAATGTGTGCATGCTTTTCATTTTTCCGCACAATCTTCATCTGAATGGCCTTCTTGGTGGCAAAGATTACAAGTTAAGACGTTCTTTCGATGATTTTCAAATCTCGTAACAGAAGCTAGTAATGATGCTCTAGTATCTATTTTCAATCTCTACTGCTTCTTTCATAATCGCGTCAGTAATAAGATTATTTGGCAAACGTGTTTCAATTTCGGGTTTAAGGCCCCGTCTAAAACAGGAGACTAAAGCACCCTTCCTTATCGTTGTCAGAAATGGTGCCATCATCCTTTTTTTTTGCTTCAAAGATTTTATTCCCGATTTCACAAAGTCGGTTTGCGAAGGGTATTACGCCTTCGTTTTCTCTCTGAATTTCACAACCTAATCTTCCAAATAATTGTGGAATGGTTTCTTCAGGGTCATATTAATCCTTGAAATGTTGAGTGAAGTCATTTAAACTGTTGAATGTTTTGTTGTAAATTGTTCGGCATGCTTCGCCAGTGATTTTTGTCCTTAACAACTTCGTTAAAGAAATTTCTGAAGCAGTACTAACTTTGAATTTTTTTTTCTTTTCTGCATTCACTTTATTTCACTTTATTTCACTTTATTATTATTATTGTTAGTTATTTATTTCACTTTATAATAAGATAGTAGACAAGAAAATGAAAAGAGAAGAAAAGTTATAAAACATTCGTTGCGATGACTTATATATCCCGGACGAACCCACAAAAATTTTAGTATGTGACGTCCGGATGGACGACACTGTTATTTTCCACGTTTTGCCTTTTCTGGCCTGGAGTCAATCAAGAGATAGGGATGGCAAAGTCAATACGAATGTTTTATAACTGGTACAATTTGGAAATTATATTTTCGACAAACTAGGAGTTGCCTACCTCTCTATATTCATACAATGTGAACTCACGTAGTTGTTGGAAATTGGGAAATTTGTGTGGTAGGTTTGAAAATACGAAAGACAAAAGAGTTATTTGAATAAAATCAAGTTATTTGAATGAAAATTGTGAATTAAATGCGCATTTGAATGGTTTCAGCCCACTGTGCGGCGGCCGGGCGGAAACGATCTGCGCGGCGAGGATGAGTACGAGAGCGAGAGAGATACTAGCATAGCGCCGCGGCGCTAGAGTGAATGAGAGAGCGAGAAAGTATGAACCGGGCTACTGTAATGCCGTGAAGCACGTGACGCGGCGGAGCACGAGAGTGAGAGAGAGAGCATAATAGCGCAGCGGCGTTGGAGTAAGGGAGAGAATATGAGGTTCACCTACAATTCTGCAACACCTATACCACGGTAGAGCGAGTGCGAGAGTATGTATAGCGCAGCAGCGCTGGAGTAAGAGAGATAGATAGATATTTTCGTAATCAAGTACAAAAAGTGAAAAAGTGAAAATTTTAATACAGTTCAAATACAATTAGGTGATATCACAGTCGCAGCTTAAAACTAATAAATACTATATATCACAGTAAGTCACGGGTAGTCAGTGATACCACAGATAAAAAACGAATAAAAACAATAAAATTTCAACAACCTATAAGTCAAAAAAATAAAATAGAGAATAAAAATAGAAATAATAAAAATAATAATAATACGTAGTAAATTCATAAACATAGTAATAAACGATACGTAGTCAATTCATAAAAAAAGAGAGTATATGGAACAATACAAAATAAATTAACAGAAAATGCGCTTAGTCCCGGTCAGAGAGGTACCTCTTAATTGATAACTTAAACCTGCTGAGAGAGGAAAAATTTCGGATCTCAGCAGGAATAGAGTTCCAAAAACGTGCTTCCTGCACTTGGAAAGGCTTAACTCCATAATCTTTATGCATAAAAGGGGGTTCAAGTTCCTTTGTCTCTTCCCTCACACAACCCCTGGGAATATATCTAGTGAAGAGACCCACTAGACAGTCTGGAGTACGCATACGCACGATTTTGTACATCAGTACAGCCATGAAATAATGTCTCCTAGTATCAGTGCGCAGCCAGCCCACGGAAGATCTGTGAAGAGAGACATGATCATCTTTCCTAAGACCCATTACATATCGCACGCCGGAGTTCTGTAGGACCTGCAATCGACATCTCAGCTCCTTGTTGCATTCAATAACACTACTGAACAATAATCTAGGTGAGGGAAAAGCAATGCCTCAACCAGCTGTTTGCGAAGAGTCTGGGTGGTATACTTTCTAAAGAAACGGAGATGGACGGACTGGATTAAATTTTTTAGCAATTTTATCAACGTGTTTCTTCCAAGACAAAGTAGGGTCCAGTATAACACCAAGACTCTCAACAGAGTCGGAGAGGGGTATCAGGGCGCCACCGCCCAGGTCAATCCGACATAACCTTATTAACATATTTTTTGTTACCAAAAACAATCGCTTTCGTCTTGTTGATATTGAGTCTGAGCGAGGCACCCGTTGTCCAATCCGAAACTGTTTTTGCACGCTGAATGAGAGCCAATCCCTCACCTAGCTTATCTTTTGGAAACTGACAGTAAACTTGCAGATCATCTGCATAGAGAAGGTGCCGCACGCCCAGGGGATAGAGAGACTCTTGCAGGTCGTTAATGTAAAGGCAGAACAATAAGGGCCCTAGTACAGACCCCTGTGGGACTCCTAGATTAGTGCTAAGCCACACTGAATCTCCAGAAAATTTAGTGGACACTCTGTGCTGTACCCTGAAAGTAGGAGTTTATCCACGAGAGGGCAGCCCTAGAAAGTCCTGTCACTCTTAGCCTCTCGAGAAGTCGAGAGGGTAAGATTGTATCGAACACCTTACTAAAGTCGAATAGCAAGAGAAACGTGATTAGTTTTGTGTCTAAACCTGAACGTACATCGTCAGTAAGTTTAAGTAAGGCGGTCTGCGTAGAGTTAAAACGTCTGAAGCCAGTCTGGTACGGGTCAAGAATACTATTGGCCTCAAGATACTCTATCAGCTGAGTATGAGCAATTTTCTCAAGCACCTTTGAAAGAAAGCAAAGAAGGGCAATTCGTCGAAAACCAGATGGAGAAGAAGGAGTCTTCGATTTCTTTAACGGAATAATATTCAGTAATATTAATAAAGCAAAGAAGGGCAATTGGTCGAAAACCAGATGGAGAAGAAGGAGCCTGCGATTTCTTTAACGGAATAATATTGGCTTCCAACGGGAAGGGAAAACATTGCTTGAGAAAAAAGAATTGAAAAGTTTAATCAGAAAGTTGCCAATGGAAGGCAAAGCTTTGACAATAACACTTTCAGAAATGCCATCCTCCCCACACGTCTGTGATGAAAAGTGAGATATGGCAAGGATCACGTCGTTAATATTAATAGGTTTAAAAGCAAAACCATCGTGACTGCTATAGTCAATAATTCTTTGACACCTCTCACTATCATCGTGAGGGGAGATTAACACCCCAGCAAAGGGACTGTTAAGTGCATCCGGGAGAAATCCATTCAAATCCTCAGTATCTTTGGGGAGGAGTCTCAGGTTACGCAACTCCTTCCAAACATTCCCATCCGATGGAGCATTTGATAATTTTTTTTGCAAGTAAGATGTTTTAGCAGTGTCAATTTGTTCGTCCAGGTTCTTACGTAGAGTAGTAAACTGTTCAAATAGGTCCTGGCGTTCTGTACGTTTGTAACGTCTATATAGAGTGTCACATCTATGGAGTAGCTGGGCTAGCTCTGCATTAAACCACGGCAGCATTCTCTTTTTAGCAGTAAATTTTTTTACTGGTGCCAGAGAATCTAAGGCTGCTGTAAGATTAGCACACGGACAGTCTCGAGCTTGCTCGGTATCGATGACGCCAACATCGAAGGGTGTCCCAATCAGTGGAAGACGATTGCGCGGTAAGCTCTTCTGGCAAAATGCTTTTATAGTCTCTATAAGAAAATGACGATCTTTTTTGCAGGGTTGTATTAATTTTAATCGTGACATCAATAATGTTATGTTTGCTGTGAAAATTAGCTGGTTGTTTCGATTACCGATTATAGTGTCATTATCGTCGACGAAAATAACATGAATCCAGGTGCGAGATTTGCGTTTGAAATGAGTGGGGCCGTGCTGGACCAGCTGCAATGACAGTTCCGCAGCAAGCTTGTGAACAAGCTTGGCATCACTACCATCACGAAGTAGATCGGCATTCAGATCCCCCATAATAATTTTGTGGCTATAATTA
>JAWWEQ010049821.1:0-12722 GCA_035583055.1 Torymus tubicola
CAGACATACATACATCACAGAAAATGCTTAAAACGCACTCATTTTGGGTGGAAAACACTTTTTACACATTAAATTGTGAGTTTTTGAAGTAAGACAATTTTCGCTATGGTGAAATTATAAGGCTCTCCCGAGTAGCGGTCGTGCCTAAAAACAACATTGACGTAAAGGAGTACAACATACTAAAAACAAAATATGAAGGACTTTTAAATGAAAAGAGAGAGGAAAATATAGAATTAGACGAAACTATGAATGAGAATAAGAATTTAAATAAGGAAATCTTACTGCTCAAAGAATTAAATAATGAACTAAAAGACAAAAATAATATATTGAATCAATTAAATACTCAGTTAAAAGACAAGAACGTACTGCTGGAACAACTTAGAAAGAAAGAAGGCGAATTCCCACGTATGAACAAGAAATTATATTCGGAAATTATACATCAAAACCAAGTATACAACGAAAACCAGTACCGAAAATAACTCTTAAAAAAAATTAAAGAAAATAATGACAAACTTCTGGTAGTACATCAAAGCTGCAGAGTCTTTGATATAATAAATGTAAAGCCATATCATAAGTGTGGCAGAGTGGGTCACAATAGTGAGAAGTGTAAAAATCGAATAGTATGTTTAAATTCTGCAGGAGCACATACAACGTCAAGTTGTGAGGGAGATACTCCAAAGAAATGTATAAACTGCTGTTTTAGCAACAGTAAATATGGTACAAGGTATGAGACAAGCCATGCGGCAATAGATTGTGGTAACTGTAAAATTCTAAAGTCTAAAATACAAAAATATATTCAGTTAACTACGAGGTGGCACCTACAGTCCCAAGATATATGGGAAGGATAGGAAATAATAAAGTGAAAAGAATAATAAATGAAACTTCAAACCCATTGAATTCTCCTAACTTAAATACTAGTTCAGGAGGGATAAATGTATCATTCAGGACCCTAAGCCTAAGCACAGAGTCATTAGCACCAAGAACAAGAACTGCAAGCTGCACATCAACAAAATCAACAAAAACTATAAGAGAATTTGATGAATAACGAATACTTAGCGAAACTTATTGAAAATGAAACTAAATGTGAAAATCTCGAAACTCTCAATGACCAGGTATCTAAATTGAGTAAGTTAATAATGTATGTGAAAAATTGCAAGTCTTAATTGAGAGTTTGGAGGTTAAACCAATATTAATTGTATGCGCGGAAACATGGTTTTTAGAGCATTATCAATATTATAGTTTACAGGCCCTGGTAGGAACGTTCACCAACTATTGGTCAACGGTTGATCAATTTCAATAAGTTGACCAACGATTTCATTATCCGTTGGCCAACAAACCTACTAATTTCGTCACGTTTTTAACGATCCATATGTCAACGGTTGACCAAAAAAAATATTTGCAAGGGTAAAATTTGGAGGTTACACAATACATCAAATAAATTACCCATGCAGTTAAATAAAAAACTATAAATTGTAAATTTTAATTATATTTTATTAATATTATAGTAAATTAATATTGCAAATATCACAATTAAGTTTAAGTTTAATACAGATTAATAAATTTTAATTTAAATAAAGAAAATAATTAAGTTGATTAATTTTTCTTTTTCCATCTTTTGGCGTTGAATAAAATATTACCTATAAGTATTAGTATTATTACTCTATAGAGTAGATGTCAACATCGGTGAGGTTAACTAGGTACTTGCTTTGCTCCGATTAACACTGCGCATGCTCTGTATCTATCGCGATGCCAACGGTGAACCGTTGACCAAGCGTTGGCGAACTATAAAACTAACCATTGGTCAAAAAGGTTGGTCGACTGTTGATCAACTTTCGTTCATAGGCCATTTTGATTGGTCTAATTCTGACCATGGGGGTATAAAATTTATTACAACAATAGCCTTATAAACAGATCGGATGGTGTGGTAGTCTATATTAAAGAAAGCGTGAAACATACTACCGAAAAAAGACACATAATTGATTAAATATACTATCTACTGAAATTAAATTAGAAAATGGTAAGAAACTGGAGGTATCCTCGCTATACAGGTGGCACGATCTACCAGAATTGGAATTTCTTATGAGTTTGCACACTTATTTATCAACTAAAAAAAATTAAAAACCATATTGTTGTAGGAGATTAATATAGAAATTTTAGACCAAGATACGCCTAGTCTTGAACTACTAAATAATTTTTTGGGAAAAAGTTACATGCCTTTCTTTACGGGGATTACCAGACTATCCGATAATATGAATAATGGTACATGTATAGATAAAACTTTTACATTAAGTCTAATATTAGCTCAATTAAGCCTTTTAAACTAACCCAAGATTTTACAGATCATTACCCGCTTTTCATTGATATTGGTCAAACAAGACTAAAAGAAAATATTAAGGTAAACAATAAATACATAAATTTTGTTGCCTTGAAAAACATTGCAAGAACTAAAAACTGGGATCTAGTAAAAGATATAAATAATCCCAATATAGCAATAGAAACAATAATAAATGAAATACAAATATGTGTAAATCTAGCAACAAAATCAGGTGATTCAGGGGCTAAATATAAACCTAGGAAAGGATGGGTAACTAGAGGAATACTAAAATCATTTAAAACTAAACAAAATTTATATAAGGTATGGAAAAAAAAATCCCAACAATTAGATGTTGAAAAGAGAATTTAAAAATTATGAGAAAATATTGAATAAAGTGACCAAAGATGCAAAAACTAAGTTTGATAAAAGTAAAATAGAAACAATTAGACAAAATACAAAGAAGCTATGGAACTACGTAAAAGATAAACTGGGGAGGAAAAATAAACAAGAGTCAAGTATTGATCATATAAAGGGAAACAACGGAAGTATAGTAAGTAGCTCTAAAGACATAGCTAATGAGATGAACAATTAGTTTAGTAAAGTGGGAGAAAGATTTTCTCAATCCATAACACAATATTGGAGAAATACGGCATCACTGCCACCAATGCAACCAAAAACAATCCTAGATCACTCCTTGGTGCAAGACAAGCGCATCGCCGGCGCTCTACCAGCCCTTTTGCGCTGTTCCCTCAAGCCTGAGCGACACGCCTGCATCAAATTTATTCAAATACTGTTTAGGATATCCTAGCATACGAATATTAATCGGATATTTGTGTATCCGAGTATCCGGATAACCACATTCACGGATATTAACCGAATATCCGTAGTATCCAGAATTTACTCGTACTCACGGATAATCCTAAAGAATATTCGGATATCGGCGACAGGCAGTACGACTGATTTCTTCATTCCGCCCTCATCGCCGCGGCTTGCTGCTAATGCGCTCATTGGTCCTACCGTATGGTTTTCCTTAATTAATTTCAGAAAATCCATCCTACCGAACGCCTTGACTTTCAGGGTTTCATTTTAGAATTTTTCCCTCTATCGCGTCATACATAATATAACGAATTAGTAATTCTCCGTCAAACCTCTCTCCCGTCACCCACATTTATGTATATATAATAATACATACTAGTTGTTACAGCTGCAGAGTGCGAGAGGTAACCCGGGCCACTGTGAAAGCGAGAGAGACACAGAGAGGGAGAGAGAGACGAGGCTGTCGCGTAAGCGCCGCGCGCGCCTTATTAGTTCGGTCTTGGTCTTGACCGTGTGAACATGAGCCATTGTGTGTAATTAAATTTCCAAAGCTAAAAACCTCCGCCAATACCGCTACGAGTGCACTACCGGGAGAGCGATTGTGCACACGCACCGATAGAATAGTGAAGTTATCACTGGTACATAGTTATTTGCACGGATACTTGCACGCTAGCCGGGAGCTAGTTATTCATTATAATCCAATGTGATAGCGTTTTAACAACCTTAAGTATCAAAGTCATTTATTCAATAAATAATTTTTAATAAAGAAATTGTTTTCAGTAGCTTTTATACCCTTAAATTAACAGGACTACAACTCAGACATCAATTATAAGAAAAGAAAGAAACATACTAAAGAAAAAGACAAACCACAAGAAAGTTACAGGAAAAAAGGAGTCAAAGAATGGAAATGAGAAGAAAGAAAAGAAACAATAAGTACATAAATGCAGACAAAATGTTACATGTGCATAGAAACAGAAATGTTACTTATTCATTGTTTTTCTTATCAGATTAGTTTTTACTTTTTGGTAAACTTACAGAAACATATATAATAACAGAAACATATAGAGGGATAGAAGAAAGACAAAATATTAGAAATCAAAATTTTTGGTTAGGTAAAATATGTTTAATATTTTCATACTAATGTTGAAACACAAATATTTGTAAGACCTTAAGCTAAAATAAGCTTATATTTGTAATCTTAATATAATATTCTTTATAAATTTGGAGAAAAAATATAACTGAAATATAAGAATATTGAAGATCAAAACAGACATTTAAAGCAATCTAAACTGAAAATACTAATTTTTACAACTATTCCATGTCAATTGTGACAAATATTAATCTAATAAATTTACTGAATTTTATATTTCTCTCATGATCAATCTGTATCAAATTCAATTTTTAGATTTAAAATAAACCAGTTGTACATAGTTTTTATTAATTATCCAAAAAAATTAACTGGACATGAACTTACATATATAATAATGTATTAACACTTTAAAAAAATATTAACACTTACATGATTTATTAAAATTAAATCAATAACATTTAAAATATTTACAGTTTTAAAAGTCATTTTTCAAGATTTTTAGCAAAACTTATAAGGTTGATGTTCTTAAACATTTATATTCAGGGTGTTCAAGAAGTTCCAAAAAGGTTGAATAATCGTACAGAAAGAATCCTAGACAAAAGTTGCAGAAAATATCCCTGATTGTTCAATGATGATTTTGGTTGTGACCTTGACCATGACTTTCAAGATCATTTGAAGAACCTACAGATTTTTCATTTCTCAGTGCGATGTCTACTTTACAAGTTATTTAGCTAGTTCCAGACTTTCTAAACATCCTGTATATATTTACAAGTTATTTAATCTGTATTTTTTTAAAATCATTTCTATTGTACTCTAGGTGTATTGCATTCTCACAAGACATGCACAATAATACAACTTTGAATAAGTTGATGTTTGGTTTTAAATATTTCATTGAGAAAAATCAAATGAAATTATTCCTTTGAATAATTTTAATTGAAATAGTTTTTATTGATAACAAATAACAATTATTTAAATACTTTTAAAAATCAAAGACGAATTCCAATAAACTTTCTTTCAAATCTTAGTTTTTAAAATTACGATATGAATTTATACAATAGTAAAATTTTTCTTTAAGATTTCCCTACTGTAAACAATCAGCTGATTTGTCAACTAATTTTTTACCTGATTTTTCAAGTCAAACTGTCACCTAAGTTTTACTTCACATGCTGTAAAAACTTACGTGAATTAAAAATTTCTTTCCTTAGTATTAAAAATTGCCTGTAAAGATGTTTTATCCTTCAGATTTTTTCACGTGGCATCTCAAGCAAGAAATCATCTGAGATATAGAGCTCAAAATTTTTAGAAATGAAAAAATTGTATTAAATGTTTCTATCTATAAGGGAGGTAAGATATACTAAAAGGTAATTTTCAATACTAAAGAAACTGATTTTTAATTTATATTTAATTTAAATTTATCTTCAATTTATGTTTAATTCATGTTTTTTTATGTACATTAATATATGTTTTAAAGTTCTTTACAATATCTTGAACAGAATTTTAGGTGACATTTGAGCATGAGAAATCAGGTCGAAAAACAGCTGAAACATCACCAGATTTTACAAAGTAGTTTAATACGTATATATCAATAGTAAACTATTGCGAAATGATCACTGTGGATTAAATACATATTTAGATATAGGTATTAAATAAGATAAGACTTCAAGATTTATGGAAAAAGTATTTGATTTCTTACTTGACAGAATATTTTGTAATATTTAGTAGAAGCATGAAGATATCTATTATATGTGAATTATATTCACAAAGAAAAAATGAACATAGTGAAAGTTGTTTGATAAACCATTTCCAATCCTAATTAGTCAGTAGTTATTTGTATATATGCTAATATATGCTAATTCTATATTTTGAAAAAAACATTAGATGCAATTACATATAGTTAGTAAATCAAATTTCCAACTAGGAATTCTTTAAATAGTTTGTATCATTGTACTATATTCCAAGATATACAAGATATACAAGCTTTGAAAAAGAAAAAGTGAACATCATTCAAATCAAAATAAGGAATTCATTGCTTTGTATTTGATTTAAAAAAAAATTTATAATTATATAAGTAATCACTTTTGCTGAATTTATAAATTTGTTTACAATTTTCTTTTATTTCTTCTATTCTTCTATTAAAAATAAAATAAGATTTGTTTAGATTAACTTTTCTTTTCAAACAACTTAATCTGGTTTGTTGTTTTCATTTGTTCAATATCAATATCAATACCTATAATTTTTAATTCTTTAAGGGCCTCGACATGAGAAAAGAGCCAACGACTGAATACAATGAAATAGCATTGGTTGTATGTCTTGTTACAACCCGAGCCGGGGTCTTTGAGCAGAAGTGCGCTTCTGCAATGGTCGCCGGGTTGACCAATTGGAATGTGGGAACGTTGTTCAATTAAGCACTAAAGCGCACAAAGGTAGCGGGAATTTTCAATAAATACTCACGAGAGAATTTAAGTTAATTTCAGTTTTATTTAAGTTTAGATAAACTTTGGTTTCTGTCTTATTCAGAATTTACTTTAACAAACTTTGATATATGTATTACAAGACTCGATATAACTCTAGTACTTAGGGTACGGGCGCAACTTACATAGTGTATTGCACTGTGTAGCAGAATTACCAGTCTATTGCTTGGTAATGACCCGACTACTATGCTTATCATGTGCTTAGTACTCACTGCCAAGTGCCAGTGTCCTTCTTATTATATTCATGACGCGGACCTAAGTCATACAAATAGGAAGGTGGGAGGAGTTTGGCCCTCTAGTGACAAAAACCCGAACTTCTCAAATTTGGTTTTGAGTAGGGATGCCAACTATCCGAATCTTTACATATCCGGATACTCGAGATCCGAATAGATTCGAATTTCAGATTCGGAGGATCCTAGATCCGAATCCTACGGATAAAAGATCCGTGTTCAAGACTAAGTTCAATGAGATTTTTTTTAAAGGAATTTTATTAAAATATAAATTATTTTTTACAATAGCATTATCAAAAATTTATGATTTTTTATATTTATAAATATACGGATCGTAGATGTGTAGGATGAGGGTCTTAAATCCGAATCTTTTATCCGTAGGAACAGGATACAAGATCCGTTGGATCCGGATTCTTCCGAATACCCGGATCCTGTGAATCTTAGATTCGGATCTATCCGGATTTAAAGAACCGAATCCCCAAATTACTCGAAAATCCGAATCCAATTGGCATCCCTAGTTTTGAGGCTAGTAGACGGCAGGAGCTCTCCCTCTTCTTTACACCGTGAGCGTATCCTTTATGGACCTTGTGGAGGGGGAAACTCGTACGGAAGCCCAAACTCTGGCTGAAAATCCCCTCTCCTAACTTGCAAGACTACGCCTGTCTTCTGGTTGACTCCCCTTCAAAGTGTTTTGAGTCACGTAGCCCTTTGAGTTGTTTGTCTCTTTGGGCCGGATGATTGACGCAACATTGCCCAATAATTCCCAAAACTGTTTACTGCTTGTGGTTAACCGTTCCGCATTCCTTCCCTGAATTTTTGACTTCGAATGGTTGTTAACGTCTTCCTTGTTTCCTTAGAATTGTTTATATTCTTGCTCCCGTCTTGGCCGCTGTTGCATTCTTCTTTGCAACCGTTGTTAATTCCTGTAAACAGAGCTTTTACCCTACCTTGAGCGAACATTCCCTAGCTAATTAATATGTTTCTAATCGTTAGTTATTTGGAACTAAGTAATCTAATTAGTTAGTAATTATTTATTATACTCTCATACGTTAAACCCTTATTCAAATGTTATCATGAGTTAAACTCATCTATAGGCAAGAGAGCGAGTACATCGCATACTAAGTCGCTCTCACCTTCCGCTACTGTATACATAAACAAAGTGTAGCGGGGGTCATGTATGTATGTATTACAGCTAGTACATCAATATATAGTCAAGATGATATATTTATATACTATTATATCCAAAACGACTCCTTAAATTTATAATCTTGACTTTTACATATCAATTTTCTCAAATACATTATATTTTATTAATCCTTTCAAATCAATCTCAACGCTTTTCTGTTTTTCAGAAATTTTGTTTTATCTAGACTCTTCGTTTACATATCGGCTAAATTAAATTATGAGTCTATTTTTATAATATCGATAATTCCATTTTCATTAATGTAATGATACTGCACTTCAATGTGCTTTGAATTTTTTGTGAAGTTACCGAATTTTGCAATTTCAATCGCTCCTGAGTTATCCTCATACATCTTAATAGGCTTATCAAATTTTACGTTAAATGATTCGCATAATAAATTTATTTTATTTTTATCTTTACAACAAATTAAGAGATCATCTACAAAGACTAGTATATATATTGAATCTTTGCTTGTAGTGTTTATATATCGACAGTAATCATAGTTACTTCTTACAAAATTTAATTTTTCGACATATTCATTGAAACAATCGTACCACGTTCTAGGACTTTCTCTAAGACCATAAAGTGCTTTTTGCAATTTTCAAACTTTATTGTCTCCAGTTTCATGTTCTATAAACATATTATTTTTAGAATTGTAAGACAATAAAATTTTCAACGTTTGCATTTTACCTACAGGTGAATAAATATTTTCAACGTATTCATTTTGTTGGAATCCTCTTACAACTAATCTTGCTTTATAAGTATTATTATTTTTCCTTTTATAAATCTATTTAACATCAATTACCTTTTTATTTTTTTGCCTTTCGACAATTTGCCATGTGTGATTTTTCTTTAGACTTATTATCTCGGAATCCATTGCTATTTGCCATTGTTTATATTCGCTGGAGTTCATCGCCTCCTCGAATGTATTTGGTACATTTGCATCAATATAATTTACATAAATAAAGTGAGTAACTGGATTTCCGTATCTATTTACCGGACTTTTCTTTCTTTTAGATTTTGGCGGTATTATTAGTCTATCTCTATTTTCGTTATTTTCGTTATTTTCGTTATCATTTACATTATTATTATTCGCATTGGCTAATTTAATTTGCTCTCCACTACTTTCCCTTAAGGTCGCGGTAAAGTGAGAAGGATATTCAGAGTCGCTGATATTTATTTCGTTTAATTCTACGTTAATTGCAGAGTCAATATTTTCGTTTTCTAAACAGTTTAATTTTATACTATCTTCTATTACATCAAAATGTCTTGCACACGGAGAGAAAATTCTAACGAATTTCGTATGAAAATGGTTGCTTTTAGCGCTTCCACTTTTAGATTACGATATTCGTAAGCAACGGATGATATTAACGCAACAAACGAAAGCGTTATTTGCAAAAGGTCCTCCAATAGAAAATTAGCTCATCACGCTTACTAGATTTGCCACAAGCCGATGCTTTTATGCCACGCGCTTGATATACTATAAAGGCAACGCTGCCACCACGCGACATTCGCAAGACGACGTTGGGATTTTCCCACACGCTCTTATGCGAATGAACGGGCGCACGGTTGGCCAAGCGGGCGAGCGCCATATGATGAGCGTGCAAATAAATATTTTCATATATAAATACAAGTAGACTTATTTTTTAATGAAAAATTTCATTTATAGAATTTTTATATAGATTTTTTATTTATAAAGTTTATAGAATTTGTATTATATGGTAATTTATATAAAGTCACTAATAACAAATGTATTGTTAATAAATCCAACTTACAGTGTATTACGTTACATAAGGACACTTTAGAAAAAAATAGTTCAATATAATTAAAAGGATAAATAATTAATGAGGTTAATTACTTTTATTGAATAATATATTTACATTTTATTGCATCAAAATTTAATTAACCGATTACATTTTATTATATGACGTGCCTAATAATGACAAACTCTCGATTATTTTTCTTAACATACAAACATGGTGGGAGTTTAGGTATCAATTCAACATTAAATGTTGTTGATTGAAAAGCCATAGAATCAACTACATAAGAATGATAATATTTATCAAAGTATAAGGTTTGAAATTCATAAATTTTGTAGTAGACGTTTCGTGAATCATCAATTGTTGCACAAAATATTTTTTTTATAGTCCCAAATTTAGAACCTTCTTCTAAAAATCGAGTAACAATAATTGTTTCTAGTAGATATTTTTTTCCAAAAATTTCAATATATTTTAAAGACATAACTTGTATGTTATCTCTCAAATTTGAAATTAAATTTCGAAATTCCATGTATGCATTTTCATGTAGCACTGGTCCAAGTGAAATTATTTCTGTGGAGGGAACATACATTTCTTTTCTATAACATACATTTAATTGATGTCTTATAGCGATCGTTTGAGGTAAGTTGACAGCGCTTGTGGTTCCGAGAGAAAATTCTCTCAGTTCTTTATTGTTTCTCTCCCATTTTAAGGTCGAATAATGGATTACGGGGCCATTAAGCAATATTACTCTCCGATAATGCAACTACAAATGCATCTTAGGCTTTAACTTTCCAAATAATCGTAGATATAGAATATTATGCTGAGATATCAGAGTGTCAACGGTTTCGATCTCGCCTTTGTTTAAACTAGGTGCTGTGATAAAATCTATTATTCTACGAAGATATCTATATAATTTCCAGTGTTCATTTTTTACTGGTATTAAGTCGCCGATCATTAAGCCCAGATATCTTGCAAGACATAACATTTCTGCAGCCGATTGTCTCAGTTTCAATTTTTGAGTTCCTTTTTTGCCGGTTATCCATTGTACAGGCATCGGTTTATTAGATTTTTCCAAGTCTCCATAAGGAAAACTTTCTATTCTACAATTCAAAGTAATTAATGAAATGATTTTTTTACTGACTAAAAAGTCGAGAACTTTACCAATGCTATATTTCAGAATCCCCTCAGAAAAATCATGCATAACATCTACGTAAATATTTTCAACGATGTGAAAATTATTGAGCTTATTAAAAACACAGCGCTCTTTGACACCTGTGAGTTGAAAATGATTTGTGAAAACATCTATCTCATATGATTGAACGTTTCTAATTTGATTTTTATCTTCTATCACCATTTCTTGACATTCTCTATAAGTTGCTGTACATATTCTACAATACTTGTTTGCTGTAAAGCTTTCTGAAAAGCCACAGATAAAGTTAATCCCAAAATTGTCGCCTACAACGAGCACACATTCAAAATAAACTTTTATATTAGAATCATTCACACTAATATTTATTCCCTTATTCGATAAGTCATTTAAATTACTTATTATTTTGGAAAAAATTTCTTCATTTTTGAATTTTTTAAAATTTTTAGAGTAAACCAAAGTAGAGATAAAAATATTATCTAATTTAGCTACTAAATGTGGTGGTAAACATGCCAAAGAAACGTAAGCGCCTCCTAATTTTTGCTCGCCTGCGTGACTCTCCAGTGCGTTGCCGACTTCGAATTTGTCAAAGTAGAGATATAAAGGGAAAACAATTTTTCCTTCATTTTTTGGCATATATTTCTGTAACCACAATGTTCCTTGAAGGAAATGTGCTAAATTAGTATCACCTTCGGTTTGCAGTTCTTGCATAAAATGCATGATTGATTGAAAAATATCTGGCATTTCTAAAAAGATCTTCAAATTTTTTTCTAGGGGATTATATGTTCCATAAGCATGTTTCTCTTGAACTATAGGTTGTTGTTCATCTTCAAATCCGAAAATCGTAATTTCTCCAATTTTAAAATTTTCTGGGGGAACGTACACGCTCTTATTTTCATATAATTGAAACCTAGAATGTTATGTTAAGAATTTTGAAAACAAATTTTTATTTTGCTCTAAAATGAAATTAATTTTAAAATGAATTTTCTTATCGATTAATGTTAACTGATTCTCCATTTGAGTTTGAATATTTGGGATTAAATTCTGAGAAATAAAATCATTTAACATTAATATAACATTATCTACAGCTTTCCTTGAAAGCAAAGAATTTTTATACAGCGCTAAAGTGAATTTAAATATTTCAGAATCTAAGTTTTTTTTTAAATCATTTGCGCAATTATTATTCATCTCGACAGAAGTATATGGAAATATAAATAATAAAATAGCGAATGTATCTATAAATAAATAAATATATTCTTATAAATATATTTACAATGAACTGTTAATAACGAACTATTAAATCTGACAACTAAATCTTACAACTGTTCAGCAAATAAATATAGAGCTTAGATACTTAAGATAAACAGAACTTAGTAGTACAACTTAAATACTTATAACATAAAACTACGTTAAGTCCCCACTGAGTGTCGAAACTCCTTCATACAAATTTGGTATGTCGAATCCGTAAACACGCCTTTCTAAAAATTGCCGTACTTGATTGCAAATACCAGAATGTGGCTGGTTAAAAACTTTCATTAATTACAAACAAACATTTACGGCCTCTAGGCGACGATAACTGATATTTCAAACGCTCAGCTATTACAATAGAAACTTTGATGTCACAAAGTGACTTTCCACATATCACTACGTACGGCCGGATGATCAATTTATGATCATTATAGAGTGATAATAAATCTACATGCGCGCTTTG
>JAWWEQ010049822.1:0-12722 GCA_035583055.1 Torymus tubicola
TTTTATGTGCAATAACTTTTGTAATTATTGAAATATTGCTCTAAAAATTTAGGAACATGTTTTTTTCATAAAAAACTGAATGTCTACAAATTTTGAGCAGTTTTAAAATTTTGAGCGGCTTAGTTCATGTGAAATAGCCCATATCGTCGAGGGTCGAGGATCGTCGATCAGTCGTCTTGTTCATTTGTCGCTCAAGCTTGTCCCCCATCGTTCAGCCCAGTCCGCCATGGTCATGTTCCGCTCCGCACCAGCAGCTTCGGTTCGCCTTGTATCGCGGTCGCGTTCGTATATTCGTCTCCGATCCGTAGCGAGCAGGTCTATCGGAATTACGCCCGCCATAGGTAGGACAGCCTCAGCGGAGACCGTTCTGTAGATGAACGCAATCCTTAGTGACCCTTGTCTTTGTACGTTGACAATCGTTTGCTGTACTTCTTTACCTGTAGCGCGTCAGACTATACCTTTGCCCCGTAAAGCATGGTCCAGTGAGCCATCTCTTCCACAGTCTCGGTCCAAACGTGTTGGCCATCAGGTGGCTAAGAGAGAAGTCCTTCTCAGCCGCTCTGTGAGCTGTCCCGTCTATGTGTGGCCACTAAGTCAGTTTTATGTCTAGGGTCACACCCAAGTAATTGACCATCGGTCTGGTCTCCGTCTGCACCTCACCTACGACATCGGAATAAATGTGTTAATCCTGCTTCCGGTCAGAAGGATCTGTTCGGTTCTGGCCAGGGCTAGGCTCAGTCGATATAATTTTTTTTTTTTTTTTTTTTATTCGTGGAGTTGGAGAATGCTGTTTACGCACCATGGGCGGCACGCAGACCTGAACATCCCGTGTGTAGAAATCGGTCGCTCCAGCCTTTTCGTCCCTCGGGAGTGGGGGGGCGAGCCTAGAGGGAGAATACCTACTACACTCTCATCTCTATTACACTGGTCTTGTCTGGATTATCGTATCGTTTCTAGTCCAGTTTTAGTCTTCAAGGCATCTTTCAGCATTCTTGCCTTATGAAACGTTAGTCACGTAGCGTACTACGTCGTTCCAATTGTCTTTGCTTGTCAAAATCACGATCACAATGTGTCCGGTGTGATGTCGTCTGTCGATGCGTCCAGTTGGAGTCATTCAATTGTCCAGTGACGGCAGTGGCAGCCCTCTCTCTTCCTTTCTCGGCACTCGTCCCATAGATTCTCTTTCGCTCAAAAGCTAGGTCTACCGGGACTACCCCGGCGATCGCGAGCACTGCTGCCGCCGAGACGGTACCGTACGCGCACGCGATACGCAGCACACCCCTTCTCTGTACCGCCGAGGTTGACCACCGGTGTCATCTGAAGGTTCAGTGTTCCATAGCATGTCCTATTCCACACGTCGGGACCAAGGATCGAATCCTGCGCCACTCCCGCCGTTATCTTTCATGACTTGACTCCGGTCTCCGTCGCGTATGTAATGTGGCGGTCCCGTAGGTAGTCCTTCAAAACTCGGAACAGATAGGGTGGCAGGGGGAAGCACTTGAAAATGTATCCATGATGTCCACCCACCGCAACGAGTTGAAGGCGTTTCGTACGTCGAGTGTAGCCAAGAGCACTATTGGCCTGTCCTTGGGGGGTCTTGTCTGTACTCTGTCGAAGAAGTCGATAACCTCTCGAATCGCTGCTATTGTCGACCGTCCTTGTCTGAATCCGTGCTATCTAACATTTAGGTCCCCAGCGGCTCGTACAGCCTGTTGGATGCGCGGTCTGAGCAGGATTTCGAAGAGCTTGCTGTAGGTTGACGGTGAATTCCAGCAGGCGTGTGTTGTACATATCCAGGAGTATCCCTAGGCGTCATTTCGCAACTATCCTAAGAATCTCTGCCGGGATGCCGTCCGGACCTGGAGCCTTTCCCGCCGCGAGTTGAGCAGTAGCAGAGTTGAGCTCCCCTCGGGTGAGCTCCGGCACTCCGTCGACTTCGTCTTCCCCCCACTCCTGTTCGCGGTATGTTGAGAAGACTCCGTCGACGATTTTGTCCGTCGATTCTTTGTCTCTGATTATTGGCGGCCCGTTCCGTCCCAGATTATGGGTCACGATTTTATAACCCTGCTCCCCAGGGGTCCGAGTCCACCTCGTAGATCAGTTTGGTCCAGCTTTATTTTCTGCTGTCATTGATAGCGTGTCTCAAATGTTTTTGAGTGGTCCATTACTCCCCCGAGCGTAACAGCGCCTCTGCTCGGTTTGTTGCTCGTTGAGCCCTTCGTCGGAGCCGTAGACATTCGATCCGAAGGCCCGCGATCTCCTCGGTCCACCAGTACACCGATCCCTTGTCGCGTCTCGTCTGTTTCCTTGGCATGGAGACGTCACAGAGTTGATCCAAGAGCCCCATCGCCTATTTCACCAGATTCTCGGTCCTCTCCCTACCATCTATGCTCCGGGGATCGTCGTCTTCGGTTCCGGTTCTAAATCTAGCTATGCCGTCAGTTTGTCTATGTCTAGTTTTTTCAAGCTCCATCCTACGGGGGGTCAGTAGTCTTCTGTCGTATCGTTATTATTTCCTTTAAGCGAAAGACGATGCATTGATGGTTGCAGGCCGTGTAGCCCCCGAACACCCGCCATCGCTCTACTCTCGGGAGGTTACGAAGGTCACGTCTGGAATGGATGAGCCATATCCGGGTCTCCGGTATGTTGTCACCTCTACCTCATTTGTTACCGCTAGTTCTAGCCTCGCGGCCATCTCCAACAGTAGTCGTCCTCGTTTGCTTGTCGTCTTCATTCCCCACTCGATGGCTCTGGCGTTTACATCTCCCGTGAGAACAACGTCACCGAGCATGTCCCTCATCGCGTCCTCGAGGGCCGCCACTTTTCGTTCTGACTCCGCTGCAGTGCAGTTAGGGGTGAGGTACACGCTTGATGGAGGCGTGTCGCTCGGGCTCGAGGGAGCCGCGTGGGAAGGACCGGCGGAGCGCTGGTCGTGCGCTTACCTTGCACCAAGGAAGACTCGGAGTGCGAGGAGGCGCTACAGAGCGAAGGAGGAGCCCTCAGTTGGCTACTAATTATATCAGAGCGAAGGCTCGGAAGAGCGATCGGTGGAGTAGTGTCGACGCCGATCGTACGAAGGGGCGAGCTGTCTGGCTCGCGGAGCGCTGACGGAGCACTGGGCTTTTAGTGCTCGCGGAGGCGCTGTTCCGGCGTTGTGTCAGCGCTCGGAGTTTCGAGAGGCCAGGACCGATGCGAGCGATGGGCAGAGGAGGCTCGCAGAGACGTTGTTCCCGCGTTGCGTCAGCTTCTAGCGAGCGCTCGGGGAAGGAGAGCGCAGGATTGACGTCGGCTGCGAGCAGTGGGCTGAGGAGAACCGCAGAGGCGCTGTCCCTCGTTGCCGGTCTCTGGAACCGTTTCCACTCGACGGTGCTTCCAGTTGCGTGGAGGGCGGACAATGCTCGGACCCCTCCACGTCGACTCCAGAGGAGTCTAGGCGGGAGAAAGCCCGCCTGGCTTGGTTCCTGAGGAGCTAGAGGGGTCCACTTCTAAGAGTGGTCCCGCTGTGTTAAGGGAGAGAAGGCTTCCGTCTTTTTTTTTGTTTGGGATCTTTATACGGGTTAGTCCTGTAGAGAACCAACCCACTAAAAATTTCGGTGACTAGGCCTTTGCCCTTACGGTCTGGCCGTGAGGGTCAGAGCACAGGCGCCTTCATCGACGCGTGAAGGCGGCTTGAACACCTTGACAGAGGTGATGCGCGGCCGCTTTCCTGGCTTCGCAGTCGCTCTAGAGTAAGCAGTCGATTGCTCTACGCAAGCAGTAAGTGGGCCAGTTGAAGTTCCGCCTCGAGTTCTGCTGTCCGGGAGCTCATCAAGTTGTCCATCTCCGTGGCTCACAAGAAAGGTAGGAAGGTGTAGGGATGAAGGTAGAGAGATAGGATCGGGAATGATCCTTTTCGCAAGAATGAAAAAAGACAAAATTGCGGTTCAAAAGTTTCCTTTATTCTTACTCGTTAACTTAGCACTAGGCCGAGACCATCTACAAAGGGTTAAAACGTACATGTCGAGAAGAACGAAGGGTCTCGAGGAGCCGGCCACGCTGGTCTATATCTCCTCGGAACGTCCGAACCTGTTGCGGGAGTCTCGCGGAGCGGGTTGCGCCGCATAGCGGCGGCGCGCGAACTACGCCACGCCCAGAGGCGCGCGCGGCGCGGGAGATTTGAATTATAAGTTTCTACAACGCGCGTAGAGAGTAAATATTATTAATTAATTTTTTGTTAATTATATAATTATAAATATATATAGTAAGGTATCACGCTGACGCACTTCACGTCAGAGACTCTTACCCAAACATGGTCTTCGCCCGCCCCGTAGCGCGTTATCCGCGACGCGGCTCTACTTCGAATCCACAGTGCCGCGGAGCGAGAGGGATTAACGAACCAGGTCATCGGGTCTCTGTTTCTACATGACTCGCTAATAATTATAACGTCTGCGTCTATCTCCTCGACAAGCTGGGGCAATAGGGCATGGGCCAGCCTGCTCCCGTTAAGGTTACCTTGGAAAACCTCGTCGTTTTTATTCCGTCCGTGAAGTCTGCTGTTTTTTCTTGGTCTTCGTCAAAGCCGTCTTGAATGCGTGACACACTGCCGTTCCCACCACGTGTGCCACATTCCCATTCCCCCGGGATGAGTAGAGGAAACAGGAGTGAGCCCCCGGACAGGCCTTAGCCATGTGCACTTCTTGTTGCATTCACGTTACCACCCCTTTCTAGCTCTGTTCCGCATTGAGTGTCTAACGAGTTGGTCGCCGTGTCAGGTCGACTGTTCTAGCTAGAAGCGCTGAAAAAGCTCGATGCGTTTCCACTTCTGTTGCGGAATACATTAGAGGTTCCCCGTAAGAGGTACTCCATGATAGTTCAAGCACCTGTTTCTTGCCTGTTCCGGGCGTTTTGGACATCCGTGCCTCGGTTGTTATTTGATTCTTGATTCCAGCTTATTATTATTATTATTATTTTTTTTTTTATGTACGGGCCTCAACAACCCGTGTGTAGGGATCGGTCCTTCCAGCCTTTCCGCCTTTGAGGAGTACGACGAGCCTGGAAGGAGACTACATACTAAACTCCCACCTCCCTTACACCGGACTAATGGTCACGACGCAGGTCCACAGTTCTGACCTCACCTAACCGACCCGGGACTGTTGTGGACATTACTTCGGGTCGGCCGGCGTGTCTATGCCTTGCGGCGATCGTATCTGTCTTGTCTGGAGTATCGTATCGTTTCTGGTCTAGTTTCAGTCTTCAGGGCATCCCTCAGCCTTCTTGCTTTGCAGTACGTTAGTCACGTAGTGTGCGATGTCGTTCCATCTGTTATGACCGCAGTATCTGCAGGACGGAGTCGCAACCTTCCTCATCCGATGCAGATACTGACGGAAGTAACCCTGACCAGAGAGAAACTTGATTAGGTAAAAATTCACCTCCCCAGCCCTCTCCTTCCACAGTCGCACGTCTTTTATGAGACCTCTCGTCTACTTGTCTCTGTCACTGTCCATCCACCGGATTTTCCAATGATCAGCGTCTCTTGTCGTGCGTCAGTGGCAGCTCATTCTCTTCCTTTCTTTGCGCTTGTATCATAGACTCTCTTTCGCTCAAGAACTAGGAGGTCTATCGGGACAACTCCGTGCGATCGCGAGCACCGCTGCCTCCGAGACGGTACGGTACGCGCACGTGATACGCAGCGCGCCTCTTGTCAGTACCGCAGCCATCGCCGTGTGGTACTTTTCGCTACGTAACGCGCCCGCCCATATCTCGGCTCCGTATAGCAGCATCGAGTGGGTCTCCGTCATGAGCAGTCTCCGTACACTTGGCCGCGGTCCTTTCGCCATGATTCGGGCGTCACCCCCACGAAAGACTTCCAATACTACTACAGTATAAAATATATATATATATATATATATATATATATATATATACATATAAATAGTTATTATATAAATAGAATTACATAGATATGGCAAGAAAGAAATATCAAAACAGAATACCTGATGGTCCCGGCAAAAATATCAAAGAGCTCCAAAAGTGTGTTGTGTTTTATATATAGTATCAAATATATTATATATATATAAATAGTTATTATATAAATAGTATTAGATAGTTGTAACATGAAAGAAAAATCAATACAGAGCACCTGGTTGTCCGGGCAAAAAATATCAATGGGGAAGAGCTCCAAAAAGAAATTTTGTGGAAATAAATAAACAGGAGAAGACCAACTATCGCCAAAATTACTCAAAATCTCCTCCAGTGGAAAAGTGAAAGATGTTAAAATTGAAACAAGTGCAATAATTGGAAAGGTTCTAAAATTTAAGTTTATATTAATATATTAGTTAAAATATAATTCTTGCTTGTTTATTTAGTTACAACTAACAAAAAAACATAATTTTACAATGGAATCGCTAAACAAGAGTGAATAAATTTTCTGCTTCGCCAAATATAATTTATCTTATAGCGGTACGCTATAGTACGCAAGTCAATATTACACTCATGCACACACACACAATCACACAAACAATTTCACGGCTCGTCGTCTATTTTCATTTTTTTTTATATAATTTATAAATACGTTTACCGCCGCTGCAGTCGGTTAGTTTTTTTTTTCAAAGCTGATCCACTCCTTGGAGATGGCTCGGTATCCTCAATTACTTGGCTCGGTTCGTCGGCCCGGAGTTACAACACGTTGGGTATTTTTGCCTTCTACTCTAACTTAATATCTGGCCTCAGAGGATCGGACATCGGAATATACCACACCAGGTTGACGGTTGAGATGTTGGCGTTCTTTTTGTGATTCTGATATCTTCGCACTGTGGCCCTTTCGGGCTGGAGTAATGAGTCTGGGTGACAAAGCGGACCTTACTTAAGATAGATAATGGTTTGGGCTTTGGGAGCCTCTTGACTGTTGGCCTTCGCTTGTCCGTCTGCCCCCCGCGACGCATTCGGACGACGAGCGAGCCTCCTTACTCTCACAACGACGCGCAATATATACACACACACTAGCTTATATACATAGTAAATATTTTGATTTAATATAATTTCGTTAGACATATATTTAAATTCTTACAAATTCTTAGAATAATTGATGTTGGTATTTTATTCACTATATTGGAGGACGTTATATGGTGAAAACTCAAATTTTCTAAAGTTCATACGAGAGGACTTGGTTTCAAGATTGCAATAATATGTAAAGAGTGCCCATAAATACAACAGTTAATTCATGTCATCTTCCGAGATTGCTTATAAAGTCAATAGGAGATCTGGATTGGCTTTACGTGCACTTGGGCAAGGACATGCTGGATTATCTACTTGTTGTCGACTCATGGATTTACTACAGCCTGTATCACACAGCAATTATGAAAAAATCAATAGAATTTTGAGTGATACGTGTGAGACTGTTGCAGAAACTTCAGTGGTGCACATTTAAATCAGTAAGTTATTAAAATTAATTTCTTTAGATCAAAAATTATTACTAAATCACATTTAAATCACTGTAATTTGCTTAAGATATTCATAAAATCATTGTTTCACTTGAGATCAAATCAAAACAAAACAACCTTTGAGATTATTTCCCTGAGGTTTACTTTTTCACATCTATTTGGTGAAAAAAAAATAAGGATTTCATCTATTTTTGCACTTGATAAGGACTAGATACTACATTTATTAATAGTGGTGTTTTTTCTTTAATTTTTCAGCTGTAACTTCTCTATAAACATCGTTATGATTTAATGGAACGCAACGCTACTGACATGAAAATCTTTGTGTATATAATGTCAAATACTTTCCAATGACTGGTCAATATATGTAGAAGCTGGCAGGAACCAATAATAAACACAGTAACGAAGAGGAGTATACAAAAACTGTTTGCAAACTTTAGTGTCAATTACACAGGCCCACAAAAAAAAAGTATTGTGCGCCGGAGACCAGATCACCTTTACTCTATGTATTTTCGCCCCTGAATTCAAATTTGAGATCCGTTTAACGCGGTCAGGTCAGGTCAAGGTAGAATCCAAAAAATCCATAGCAAACAAAGTAAACCAGCATATTTACATGTTTTGGCCCCGCTGAATCCGAATCTGAGGTCCGTTTAACCCGGTCAGGTCGGGGTCAAGGTCAGGCCAAGGTTGAATCGAGAAAATCCATTAAAAACAAAGTAAACCAGCGTATTTACATGTTTTTGGTCCCGTCGAATCCGCATCTCGCGTGCGTCGGAGTCATCAAATTGGCTCAACTTTTGTTAGAAATCAGCAAAAATGCTAAAAAATTCAGGTACTTCGTGTACTATATTATACGATTTTTGAAAATACAAAACTCTTATGTGTCGCTTAGGTTTAGACGTCAGGTAGATTTCTTAGATTTTAGACTTCAGCATGCATTTTTATATTTACAACTTCCATCATTTTCGCGTCTTTTTTAATTCAAAGGATCGCCTTAACGGATTTCTTTTACGTTTCTTTCCTTTTTAAACAACCTCTCTTTTCAGACACCAGCAAAATTCGGCCATCATGGTTGCGTCCCATCTCCCTTGGTATCGTCTTTTCATTTCCGCTAAGGCGATTCTTTGAATTCAAAAAGACGCGAAAACGAAGGAAGTTGTAAATGTAAAAATGCATGCTGAAGTCTAAAACCTAAATCGTATAAAAATGGTGTGAAATTGGGATTAGTGAGTTTGGTGTTGTGGACTTAGGATTGTTTTAAGAAAATCGTATAGTTTACTATACGAAATACCTGAATTTTTCAGCATTTCTGCTAAATTCTAAAAAAAATTTAGCCAATCTGATTATTTCGACACGAGATTCGGATTCAACGAGCACAAAATCATATAGCTTATGTGCTCTGATCGGCCGCACATAAGAGTTTTGTATTTTTAAAAATCATATAATGTAGTACACCAAATACCTGAATTTTTCGGCATTTTTGCTGATTTCCTCCGTGGCCTGACCTTGAGCAAGACCTCCCCGGGTCAAACGGACCTCAGATTCAGATTCAGCGGGCCAAAATACATATAGTATGAGTGGTCTGGTCTCCGGCGCACCATACTTTTTTTTGTCGGCCTGTGTTATCTGACTTGAACTTGAATTTAAGGTAGTTCTATCGATTTGAAGATTAACGTTAATAATTAGATAAAACTTAACACAATTGTAGATTAGTATATAAAAATGGTACAGTTCATATTTGGAACAGATTTACTGCTTCTGAAGCGGAAAATATATGTTTGAAGTTTTCGTATTTTAAAACGGGCTCTTATGGGAAATCGGGGTTTTCTACTCTTCACATTATGATATTTCAGCAATTGCCGTCAAGATTTGGATGAAAATTTTCAATCTAGTAAAAGAATTTTCAGCCAATTAATCACTCTTTTCAAAATATGAATTTACTGTCTGTGAGATTAGCGATCAATAATCGAATAATAAAATGTGTCGAATAATAAAATCGAATAATAAAATCGAATAGTAAAAAGTGAACAGATTACTACTGCTATGGTAGACATGGTAACGTCGAATTGTACGGAAGTTATGTTTGTCACTTTGACTAGCGCAGTTGCGATAGAACTACCTTAACTTTGAATAAAGCTGTTCACACTTTTATCTTATATCTCGAGTCACGCTTATTCATTTAAAGTGCCCGACCCGTGCATGCTTCCCGAATACCGCCCTCTACCCCTTTTCAGCTGCAGTTAGCCGAGAGCATCAACTCCCGGAGGAGCAACGGTAACGGGAAAGTAAGAGAAGGATAGGCGCTGTTAGAAAACACGCGGCGTTGTACGGAAGAACCGGCTGCTACAGGTAAGGCTAGGTAGAACTAGCAGTCGAGAGTTCTCGCGCCGGAGTTCACAGCAGTGCCACCGAGCAAGGGGCGTTCGAGTAGGAAGAAGCCCTCTACAATGAAAGGTTAAGGCCAGTGTTCTTCCCTTATGCCCCTGTGCCGACGGCCGGACAGCATGGTTTCTTTCACGTAGAACCCTTGCAAGTATGTAGCACAACTAGATTACGTATAGAGAATCTTACCCCGTTATAATATAATATGGATCACGGATTTTTCTGAAAAATTAGGAGCTTATTACAACTTACCCCGTTACAATATAATATGGATCACGGATTTTTCTGAATAATTAGGAGCTTATTGTTCACCAAAAAAAATAACTTTTGCCAAATTTCAGCCCTCTAGGTGCCCTAGAAGCCAAAATATGGCCGTTTAAAAATCGAAAAATGGCCTATTTTTAGCTGTTTTTTACCAATTTTCAAATGCTTGATAAAAAGCGAGTTTTAATTTTTATTTCACGTACCAAAAACGAAATTCTTCGTTTTTCCAAGTACTTTTCAACGAGAGGTAATATAGCCAAACTTTGTAATCACTAAGTTGCTCCATAAACTCAAATGTGCAAAAAATTTTTTCAAATTTTGCCCATTTTCTAGACCATGTAGAATCGCCAATTTTTAATATTTTTGGATTCGCCAAAAAGCAATTCTTTCGTCTTTTCAAGACAAAAAAAACTTAAAGCGAAAAATAACCTTATTTTTCATGTCCAAAAATATAAAAAATTGACGGAGATATGGCACTTTGATAGTGACGATTTTCGCAAAAATCGCGTTTTTTTGCAATTTTCGAGTACATTTATCCATGCGTTACTGAATCTTTTTTGAGCCAAAAACTACCGGACTATGTTGCAAAAATGTTCTAAAATGAGGTAAAAAAGGTTTGGTAGTCATTATAGACCTCTATCCTTTTCTACTGGAACTATTACTTATCTGAAATATCAAAGAAATTAAAATATCAGAATTTTTTTCTTGGAAAAGAAGGACTTTCTCAAAAAATCACTAAAAGTAAAATGTTCTTAGAATTGTCCGAAGAAAGCACTGAAATTTCTCCGAAGCATTTTGAACAATTTTTTCAACTTAGTGATTACAAAGCCTAGCCATATAACCCCTCGTTGGAAAGTACTTGAAAAAACCAAGAATTTCGTTTTTGGTACGTGAAATAGAAATTAAAACTCGAATCGTGCTTCAAATGTGTCTATGATGTTTTCACACGTAACACGTATGAGGACATCTCCTCCTGGATGAGGCAAAATTATGCTCCATGTGGAAAAAATCTGTTATTCGTCGTTTATTCTGCTAGGATGGCGATGTACTAGGTTAATATTTTGATGCTAGGTTGATAATTTTGCGTAGGTTTACCTGAAAAGCGGTCGGGAGTGTTTACAAGAAAAAAATTCTCTAGTGTGTCTGTGTTTTTGTTACAATAATTTGTGGCGTGTCATGATATGTTCGTGCGAGTGTGCCCCATCTTTGACAATTCTACCTATTAGCTATCTCTCTCTCTCTCTCTCTCTCTCTCTCTCTTTCTCTATTTTTATCTCTCTCTCTATTTTTTTTATTACAAAAATTATAATTCATATTTTATTATTTTATTGAACTAGTAATGTTCTAACTATGCTAGTTGATGCGGTGTTCTCTTATACGCAATGGATTACGTGCTATCGAATCTCGTTGCTTCCGCAAGAAGCGGAGGTTCGCTGAAAATGTGCACTTCTGCTACACCGTAAAGGTATGACACCCCGGATGATCTGCTTGAATTTGGTTTTTTATTGGCTGAAAAAATACTTTATCTGATTAGTAGCGGGGACCCCTCTTTTGATCACAGTTTTCTAATGATCGCACCTGTAATCGTAATTATTGAGAATCGCGTCAAAATGCTAAGATGCTTATAAGAATTGAGATCGCAAAATTATAATTTCCGAACATTATTCCATTAACTAGTATTCATGTTGTGTAACTTATTCCTCATTTTTTCCCCTTATTTTATTAATTATTGATAAACAATCAGTGCCTAACTAGGAGTATATCTACTCAATGTGAATTGCAATTTACAAATAATTTAATTTAATTTGTTTTTTTTCTTTTAACAGACTATTGCTAAGTAAGGTTTTTTAAAATATTCTTATGATATATAAAATAAATCACTGAGTGTAGCGTGTATTGTGTTTGGTGGACAAAGCATGCGTGTAAGCGTCAGGCTCTAATAATTGCTATGTCGATTTACACTAGTACCTGTTGTATAGTCTAGGTCTTGTTCCATAATCAGAATCGAGATTATATGGGTTTTCTGCAACCATTTTCTCGGAAAAATAAATCCGACCTTTTCCAGAACAATCATAACTAGACATCTTTTCACCGGATCGACGCTGCGACTCCACTCCATGAACATGTTATTCCCTCTACACCCAATTGTTCGTAGTAGTTAACTATACTCTGATATTACTGTATTACAACAATCAGTCCCTCAGAGCTGACCTTTGAAAGGTCAGGGAGATTGCGCGCATGAGAACCACTGATCTTGAGAAGTACTTTTGGCAGACTTAATCATTGCCAAAATCCTTGAAAAAAAATATAACTAATAATAAAATTATAAAACTAAAAACTTTTAATAATAATATTTAATAACAATATAATCGAAAGATAGCACGGAAAATGATTATTAATTCTTCAAAATTGTGCGACGCTAATTTAGGCTGGTCCTCGATGGCATATACATATACTAGTGGGACTTCGCCCCCCTGCTCGCTCCGCTCGCCAACCCCCCCTTAGGACGACAACCTTTTTTAAACAAAAAGATAAAATGAAAAAAAAATCAACGCGCCTATAACAGTACCACTATGGTGGTGTTGAAAACTGTAGTTAAGAAAGTGCTTCGGTGGTTTATTCGGAAATTTTGACAATATTTCAATATAAGAGCTATTAAGT
>JAWWEQ010049823.1:0-12721 GCA_035583055.1 Torymus tubicola
ATTCGCTGCAAAAAAGGACCAGAAAGGAAGCTGCTTCAAATGTGGGAAAATCGGGCATTTCGCACGAGAATGCCAAAATGAAGGACAAGCAGAACAAAGCGGCACAGCATGGCGAAGATCAACACGTGACCGCAGCCGAGGAAGAGGAAGAAGAGGCAACATCGGCTGGGGGCGCGGAAACTTCTGTCACCAAGTAACCAACATGAGCGAGCAGATGGGCGAAGGTGCGAACGCATAGATAGCTATGGCGCATGCGGCGCAGAGAAACGATAGTCAAGGTAGGCTGGAAATGAAATACAGTGGTTACTGGACAGCGGATGTACAGAACATATAATAAATAGCATAGATTATTTTGATAAATTTATTGATCTTAAAGAACCCGTAAATATATACTTAGAAGATAATAGATATATAAAAGCAACGAAAATCGGAAATGTAGTTAGCTAATTTGACGCGTTTGGTAAAAAGAATGAAGTGAATATGAGTAATGTTTTTTACGCCGAAAAAATGAATACAAATTTATTAAGCTTTTATCGAATTTATAAAATAAAGAGTAATTTGAAACAGAGAGAAAATTTTGTAAACACAGTAGAGTGTAACAATAATAATATGAGTCTGAAAGAGAAATGGCATAGGATGTTAGGACATGTAAATTTCGGGTATCTAAAACACTATGTAAACAAGTTTTATTAACGGACATCCCGAATGAACTTGAATCGGAATTTATGAAATGTAAAACGTGTATAGAGAATAAAATGCATAATTTATCTGTAAGCGACGCGACAGGGATCGGTTATATATGCGCACACCCATGTCAACTGCTCCAAGCGTAGCAGTTATTACTGCTACGTAGGCTGCGGAAACGGCGATCGAGAGGATCGTCCGGATGACCGATTTTCCCTCACCCCTAGCCGAAACGGCTTGTAAAAGGTGAGATCCAGGGCTTAGGAGCGACGGACTCCTTTGTGATCTGTTTTGCCGCGGAGTAGGTTGGCAGGCAGCGTGGTCGCCTGAAAAAGATTTCCCCTTCTCCGCCGACAAAAAAAAAAACACACACACACACGCACACTCACAATTAAAAGAGTATATGACTGTTACAGTATTGGATGAGTGTGTGAGTGTTACAACATTATGTTTGTATAAGTGAGTATATGAGTTTTACAATTTGAGTGTATGAGATTTTCTGTGTCAGTGTAGATGAGTTTTGCAGGGACGTTGCGAATCGCTGATGAGAGGCTAACCATACAATGAGCAACACCATCAAATATTACTGATTTGATGATGATTGAGTTTTCAATGAGTTGTCACGATTAGATATTATTGATCTAATCGTGACTGAGTATTCCCTGATGTACAGCTTGGTTACGCTTTCATGATAGCAGCGCACTTGTGCATAAAATGGCCGCTTAGGTGTGAGTTGTTACCTTCTCGAACGAAGCGATGATATTAATATTAATAGGCTACGGTGATGAGTTGGTCCGGTGATGATGATTCTGCAACGATGATGAGCAGATGAGTAGAGCCATCAGTTGAACGGGATGATTAATTTGAGAAAACCGGTGAGATGAGTGTGAGGATGCGAAGCTGCCGATGAGAGAAGCTAGAGGAAAACCATAGTTGAGAAGACCGGTTGAACAAAGCCAGTTGAGAACCGCTAGCGGTGAAATGCCGGGCGAGCAGTACTACTACACGAGGAGAAGCCGTGTGAGATGATCCCAGCCGATGTCCATGTTGAGAGTAAGAGAACTGCACTTGAGTTTATCCGACTTGAGAACAGCCGAAAGTGCGCACTGAGTTTTCTACGTGGTCGTCACGCTGAGACTTAAGTAAGTGAGTATGCCGGGTGAGAAGTACAAGCGGCCGCATGACGAGCACGCTGTACTTACTAAGAGTAAATGCGTGAGAGAGAGAGAGAGAGAGAGAGAGAGAGAGAGAGAGAGAGAGAGAGAGAGAGAGAGAGGGAGAGCACATCCGTCTTCTTCGTTTTGAACTTGTCATCAACGCGTAAGTTAAATCAGTGTCTCTCTCATTTACATGTATTAAAGTGAGAGAGACAGCGTGAATTTTTGCCATACTCGGCTAATCAGTGTACCGAGTCAGCTGTTCCGTAGAGAGTAGCTGATAAGTGCTGCCGTCGCGTGACCGTCTGCTGAGTTTCTTTCAATCGTGCAACCGCGGAAAATTCAAATCATTGATAATTCACAAACAAAGCCATAACAGGGCTGTGTGAGGGTGGTAAGTGCCTACTAGAACGTACACACCTACCTAAAATGAAAAAGTGTCTAATACATACATCGAAGCTTGTTACTATCTAGCATGTGTTTGTTTACTTGTGATTGTTCTGGTTCTGCACCTGTTTTCATAACTTGTGAATTTGTAACGGCTTGCGCATATGAGATTGTATGACTTAATGTGATTCTACTGTTGTTATTTATATTATTTTTTGGGCTTAGTTGAAGGTTATTTTTACTAGGTAGCAAAGTTTTTTCTCAAATTGGTGGGAAAAACTTTCTTTTGTAACTACTTTTATACCAGACAGCTTTTGTAACTTGCAGGATGGTTTTCTGTGAAATTCGCACAGACTACTTTTTTTATTTATTTTATTTATTTGACCAGAGTAAAGTACAATAGATTCCAAAATACATTAGTAATTATTATACAAAATTTACATTACATTACAAAATGTAATCCAGAAAAGGAAAAAATTTCCTGTTCGCCGGTCTGGTTTACTTAAAACTACCTTAAAACTAAAACTAATGATTTGTAAAATATAACAAATTTGTAGTAGAGTAGTGTTAGGAAAAGCTTCTGTTTTATTATTCAATAATAATAGACAGAGCCTTATCCTATTTTTGGCAGTGTTATAAGAATGTATTAAACAAAGTTATATATTAGTCATTGAATTAGTAAATAATATAAATATATACTCTTTAAAAATTAAGAAAGAATAAATTTCTGTAGTGTAAATAAAGATATATCTGCTAACTTTCTATGGCACAAGTCACTCTGTAATGAGGAAACATTTGTTTATGTTGAGTTGACGAATTACATTTACATGAAGAAGTAAATACGATATCGTCAATGACTATAACATCTTTATGTTTAGGTTGATGTTTTAATGAATACATGGAGTTGGTGTAGGTTTGTTTGCCTCTTATTCCTCGGACAAAGCAGAAGATAGCCTTGTTTGATCCAAGGTAGTTAGTGCCACCGTATGACATCCGATAGCTGCTGGTTTGTAGTATCGGTCTCCCAGGTGCATTCTCTACTCTCTTAAATTTTGCCAACATTTTATCAATTCTGTCGAATACTATTTCTATTGGTAAATACTTTTCAGAGTTGAGTTTACTGTTACTGCTTATTTCTTTAAATTGTATGTTGACATTCGACGATGTGCGTGATTGTAGTGCAGGATACACATACCATTCGCACATATGTAAATTCTTATGTCATTTATAAATTTTTTGAGATATACAGTATCCCCATGGACTTCCAATGTGGGATTTGCATGCTCGATGTTGTGTATCAACGTTTTTTCTTGTCCGAAAAGTTCCTTAGGCAGTTTCTTTATCTGATGACAATCAATTTTCTTTAAATTGTTATCCATATTCCAGTTTATTAGTTAAAAATTTTGTTTTCATACTAGTGAGTTTTTAGTGTTTACTTATAATCCATTATTTAAGTTTAGACTTTTTGCTGTATTTGTTTGTTATTGTCTTTAATTCCTTTGGTAAATTATTGAATTGTATTATAGCTCTTATGAAGCTGTTTTTACTGCTAATAGTCAGGTGTCTTTTAGAGATCTGTAAGCTTTTATTTCTGGTAGTTGTATTCGAGTTGATATAGATTAACTGCAATTCATCGAATGATAAACCAGTGTTTCATATAAAAAAATTTGGTCTAAGTACATTGGATTTTTATCAACTATAAATTTATTTTTATTAATTATTTTAAGTAACCTAATCGGTAATCTTTTAAGCAGATTTATACTGGTATAATACGCTCCTCCCCTGACAATTATTCCATATGAAATAATACTGTGAGATAGTGCGTAGCATACCATCCTCAGGGTGTCTGTTGACATAATTTTCGCCAATTTATAGAAGATAAAAATAAGATATTTTGTTTTATTGTAGATGTATTCTATATGTTCGTTCCATCTCATGTTACTATCGAATATAATACCTAACTATTTGGTACTTTCGACTCTTTTAATTTTTGTTCCTTGAATATTTATATCTAGATTTTTCGGTATGCTATTAACTTGATTACCGAATTCTATATAAACTGTTTTATCAGTGGTTAGAGACAGCTTGTTGAAATTTTGTGCAATGCTTCATTCATTTTTGTTTCGACTTCTTTACAGTTTTTGGCAGTTGTATCTACCGCAGTATCATCTGAGTATGAGACAATGCTTTCAGGCATTTCTAGTAGCAAATCATTTATATATAGTAAAAACAGTAAGGGTCCCAAGATAGTCGTGAGCGCAGCCTTGTTATTGTTGTCATTGCTGAGGACGCCGAGCGGGCATTGCACACGTTTGTATACGCACATATATGGGGTGCATGATATGGTGTAACGGACGCTTCGGCGATACAGAGCAAAGAGAGAATGTTTGTAAATAGGGAGAGCGAGATACGTAAGCCGGGAATTGTAAGAAGTAAATTCGCAAGCACAGAAACCGCTTGCGATCGGCGTCGTGGCTAGACGCCGAAAATATAGCATCACGTACAGTCGCACAGAAGCTTACGTGTCAGAGTTGAGCGAGAAGCGAAGTGCTGTAACGCCATCACCGAGAGCGAGACGCCGTAAATTACCCAATCGGGGTGAGTAAAACACATTTATATTGTTCGGGAAAATGTAATAATGCGTCGCATTCTTTAGGCATTTATAAGATTAGAAATAAAAGGATCGTGACGACACGTCAGGATACAAGTATCGACGTCCGAGTAATCGGCGAGGCGCATTCGCAGCGACGTACGACAAAGTTCTGTGGACGACGAGTAACTCGAGGCCCGTTCGTCATCGTTAGCGCTTCACCCGTTTCATCGACTCTCGAATAGGAGGTGATGAGTTGAGGGAGATTGCGATGATCGTTCTGTTACTCATCAACCTCCGGAACAGTTAGTTCAACTCAGCCGTGAGATAGCTTAGTACAAAACTTAGAAGTCGTGGTGAATGATAGTGTACGGGAAGAGCGTGGTAGTCGTGGTGGTAGTGATTGTTTTGAGTATTGGGTTCAAGGGTTAAGTTTTATAGGCACCCTGGTCATCCGGTCGAGGAGGTTCGGGGAAATAGTGGTGAGATTGATGTTGTGTTTTTCAGGTTCATCCACCCGGGGAAGAGAAGGAAGGTGTGGCTCCAGGAAGAGTCATCCACACGCAACCAAGGCTCAACAATTAACATTAAGATTACGGAATAAAACTTTAATTAAGCATATATTATAAGAGTTTTATTTGCGAGTGTAGTTGTGCGCGTGTCCTGTGTCGTCTTTTCTCTTCTTTTTTTTATGTGCATATTTAGGTACAATTAATGTCGGGGATATCAGCGAAGGTAATTGCGGCGAGGAGGAGGTGCTGCTAATTCTGAACCCCCTTATCGAAAAACGAGTCTTTGGTTGAGCAGAGAAGAGTGACGGGGTGACAGCTAGATCATCGAGAGGGTTTTGGCCAATAATAGCTAATCACTAGGTCACAAGCTTTTTAGCTTTGTCTATGATTTTCTTCAAATTTTTGTTATATTTCTTATATCCTCTCGTTTGGTAGTGTTATAAGGTTCTTTTTTCCATCATTTATATAATTTTTCTTTGGTGTTACACGATTTTATGATAGCCTTGGTTATCCAATTTTTCCTGGGATACATTTTATTAGTTTCGTTAGTTTTTTGTGGAAAATTTAGCTTTGCTTAGACATATTTTTATATTATTTATGAGATTATTTATGCTAATATTGGTATCATATAATAGTTTTATTTCACTTCAATTTTCTGCGTTAGCAATTGACTTTAGTTTATTATAGTTTAATCGCTTTGCATTGTGCATATTATTAAATACTCTTCATGTAAATGTTTTGTAATCTATTTTATCTAGTTTAATAAAAATATTGTCTATGCAAGTTCCCGAATTACATGTTTGATCTGACGGGCTGGTAATATTACGGAAACCAAGGCAATAACCGTGTTCTAAAAAAATGTGTAGAAATTCTTGATGCAAAGTATCTGGATTAGAGATATCGAAATTAAAATTTTTTAAGATGTAAAAGAAAACCAGTTTTTTTATATCATGTGACCTGTATATGGCAGCTATTACCAATTCTTTATTATTTTCAATTACAATTTTGGAATTAATTATTTTAAGGTTATTCATATCAGTAATTTCTCTCGTTTCAGTAATATAATCGCTTATGTAAATTACCACACTACCATTTCGATTTATATTACTATTATTATAATACATTTTATAGCCTGTTATATTGAAAGACTCGGGGTGAACTAATTTCCGTGTTTCACTATACACAATTATGCATGACTTTATCTCAAGGCTATTTAGATAAATTATTAAATTATTAAAATTCGCATTTAAGCCTCTTATATTCACATTTAAGATTATTTCCTTTTCAAACGCTACGCATCAGTTAAGTTCATGTACGTTTTTAAAGTTGAGTTCTCTGCTGATAATGTCATTTTGTGTATCAGTAATTAAGTTGGTACCGTTATACATGTTAGTTTGATTGTTTCATGTCCGCTGCTCGTCTTCTTGGCGTAGCTTGAAATTTGAGATCCTGTCGAGACTACACTTGAAAATCTCGCTCGTCGTAGTGTCTTTCGTTGTAGTTGCAGAAATTGTAGTTTACCGAAGTATTTTGAAATAGTAGGTTGCATCGGATAATCTGTCGTTCCTATGTATTTTTTTATTTTGGTTTTTAATATTTCACATGATGTGCTATCAATTGCACTATGGATTATGTCGTATTTCGTTTTAAATGTAGTATTTACTGTACGCATAATTCGTACATTTAAGAGTGTGGCTTGTACACGTTGAAGGTAGGTGGGCGTCGGCACGGAAGTGTTTATTATGTCAAAAACTTTACAGCTTTGATGACCAATAAATAATCTGCTTTTGTTATTCTTGATATGCTTATAGATGTTTGGTGTTACTTCGATTATTGCACTTTTCCTTTTTGTTCTTTCATTTTGGTATACATGTTGTTCCATATTGTTGAAATTTAATTAATGTCCTGTTCAATTTCACTACCATTTTCGTATTCTGTATCTATGTTTATTACTTTTGCTTTTGGTTTGTTTATCTTTGCTTTAGTGTGTTGTAATTCTTCGTTGAGTTGTTTTAGTAATTGGTTTTCAATTCTTAAAGATTCTATTTCATTATAATCTTCGTACACTGTTTCATTAAGACCCTTTTCTTTTTCAATATTAATTTCACTAATAATTTCTTGTTTAATTTGTTCCTTTTTTGTTCGTTTTATTTGAGCTGTTTATTGCTTAGTCTCGCTGGTTAACGACCCATATGGCAAGTTTGAGGTTAATGCTTCATAGGATGATCGTGACAAATTATAAATACGTTACTAATTAATTTCACAGTACATCCAGAGTTATATTTGGCAACTATTACATTGGTGTGCTAAATGTTCTCACACAAAATACACACTACCGTGCCTACTCTAGCTTGCGAGTGACACTTGTAAAATTTAGTTAGAGAGGCATCGGGCGGTTC
The DNA here is from genome assembly GCA_035583055.1 of Torymus tubicola. NCBI lineage: Eukaryota > Metazoa > Arthropoda > Insecta > Hymenoptera > Torymidae > Torymus > Torymus tubicola. The sequence goes on from JAWWEQ010049823.1 coordinate 7,730, forward strand.
CTCACTTCCCGCCGCCATGTTGATGACTCACCTTATTTTACCTTGAATTGGGCAATCTTTAGTGAGATGTTGTTTGACGCACTGAACGCATGTTGGTTGTTCAAAACAGTAATTTTTGGTATGCCCAAACTGTTGGCATTTCAAACATGGTGGTATATCTCTATTTTTCCGTGGCGGTTCAAATATGTCTACTGTAGCTTCCATTTCAATGAAAATAGAGGTAGTGGCCTTTTTCTTATTCTATAATTGATGTTGAATATTTTGGCAACTTTTTAGCCGTATTTTTCGATTTCATCTGATATTTCTGTTAACCCGTTTCATGCCAAATGGACATAGATTTTGTATGTTTTTCAAGTGAATATTTGTCGGTGAAATGGTAAGTGACAACATTTCAAAACTATATTTTCTAGCGTATTTTTGTCCGTGCTTTTCAAATCTGCTATTAGTTTCTTTCTATAACTTTGCATTTTTTCAAAATGGCGGCTAATTTACAAAAAAACGTGATTTTTTAAAATATTTAACTGTTTTATCAGATACATTGTTCATTGTTTCTATAGATATAACTTTGGGTAATTTCTGTGCAAGAAAGTTCAAAATAACAACGCATAAACAAACAAAATTTAAAATGGCCGATTCAATATGGCGGCTTTTACACGCGTTTTTTACGTTTTTTCAGTTTTGTAAAGTTTTTGGCCCATGGCGTTAAGTTTTTCAATAGAATTTATTATTTTTATATCAATAAAATATCGATTATACAAGAAAATAATAACACTAGGTGATATATAATTCAAAATGGCGAAAAATACCATATTTTCCACGATTTTATCGTTTTTTCTTAGAATTTTACACGGTTTAGTTCTTTATGCGTTGTTATTTTGAACTTTCTTGCACAGAAATTACCTAAAGTTATATCTATAGAAACAATGAACAATGTATCTGATAAAACAGTTAAATAAATTTTATTGAAAAACTTAACGCCATGGGCCAAAAACTTTACAAAACTGAAAAAACGTAGAAAACGCATGTAAAAGCCACCATAACGGATCGGCCATTTTGAATTTTGTAATCCTGAATGGCTTAAATTTTAGCTATTGTAATTAATCCAGAGGATCCTTACGCTTGTATCGATCCGATAACGGGAACATGATTAGCCAGTACGTTAAACCGATCAAATATTTTAAAAAATCACGTTTTTTTTGTAAATTAGCCGCTATTTTGAAAAAAATGCAAAGTCATAGAAAGAAACTAATAGCAGATTTGAAAAGCACGGACAAAAATACGCTAGGAAATATAGTTTTGAAATTGTGTCACTTACCATTTCACAGACAAATATTCACTTGAAAAACATACAAAGTCTATGTCCATTTGGCATGAAACGGGTTAAATCTGTCAATGAATGGGTTCCTCGAAGAACAACTTTATAGACCTTGTCTTATTTAAGTTGATATGTACGTGTTCGGGTTATTTGGCTTATTAAAAAGGATTTGAGTTTCACGCCGTAGAGCCTCTATCACTACGTCGCTGTCGGTCAAGTGCATGTGCGCACCGCCAGGTGTACGCCGTTCGCGCGGGCTAGCGCAGGTGCAAGCACTTCTGATCGCGAATTCGAGGAAAAAGGTCAGTCTGCTTTGGCCTCATTGTATCTTTAGCGCCGCTTAGTTTCGTTGACTAACGGTTGCGAAAAACGTAGTATGATTGTGGGAAAGTCGGCTACGTTCGAGTCATTTCGTCATGACGATTTTCGCCTCGGTGTTCATCTACATGACAGGGCCTTGTGATCGTTTGTCTGTTTGGTTTCGTACATCAGCGAGAATAGGTTTGGCAAAATCGAGGAGAAGTATGAGGCCGCTCTGGATGAGCTTCTCACCTTGCTGTCACCATTCGAAATTGCTAACCAAGCTATAAGCCAAGGTGAAGCTCTTAATTCTACTGCGTATGGGTCAGAGTCTGGTTTACCTAAGCTCCCTAAAATTTCTCTTCCTATATTCTCAGGAAAGTACAAGGACTGGGCGAGCTTTCGAAATTTGTTCACGTCTATGGTTCATGATTTGCCTCGAGTTTCCGACGCGACAAAATTGCAGTATCTGAAATTGTGTTTGACAGGACCCGCGGCTGATTTTATAAAGGATGTGACAACCACCAGCGCTAACTATGTGAGCACATGGAAAGCGCTGAAGGTTCATTATATTCCGAGACTCATCATAACCAAACATTTGTCAGGCTTTATGGAACTTCCTCACCTTAAAAGGGAACCCGCTGAGGAGTTACGATCATTTATTCATGACGCTCAGCGGATAGTTCGTGCATTGAGTAATTTGGAGATGCCTGTTGACCAGTGGGATGTTTGATTCGTTTTTCTCTTGTCCGGGTGCGAAGATCCCGAGTCTCATAAGCTGTGGGAGTTCGAGCTTAGTGAAAAGGAACGAAAAATTGAAGAGGCGAGAGCGGACCAGGAAAATTCTAGCTCTTCCTACTCCCCGGCGATGTTCAACGATATAGTCAAATTTCTCTAAAAGAGATCTCAAACTCTCGGCGTGCCAGCTGAAGAGCAGCGTGGTATGAAACGGTCGGCTTCTCTTCACAACAAGTTCATCCTCCCAAGATTTTTCACTCAAGCTCTTTTAAAACAGGTTCAACGGGCTCCCTGTGCTCACCTTGTTCTGGCCCGCATGCTCTTATAAGATGCAATCAATTTAAGGGGAAGTCTGTTCAGGATCGTCGAGGAGACGTCAAGCGTCCGCGGCTTTGCTTCCACTGGCTTGGTCAGCATCGAGTGAACCCCTTCTTCGGGTCGTTGCATAACTTGTAAGGGAAAACATCACTCCCTTATCCACGATCAGGAGGCGAGGAATTCCGAAGAATCCACGCTTAATGCATTCAAGGACAGCCAAGGAAATCCATGATCTATTTTGCCGTTTGGCTGTGGGCATCCAAGTGCCAATTAATTGTAGTTCATGGCTATTATCGTTCTAATTTCGCCTCTCTATTATCGTTCTAATAAAATCACTTTTTTGTCAGTATAATTTTCCCTTTTCCTTGAATAAAATAGAGTAAGGCCTTCTCTCACTCATTCCCGCCCATTTCACTTAATATATATTGAACTCATATCTTTTTATTCAGTATGCAATTGAATTTTCTTCGTTTTAAGTGCTTCTACAATGGGTAGATATTTTTCCGATGATCCCAGTTGGATTTTGACTTCGTTATTATTCAGTACATTGGATGCGTTCTTCGTTATTTTTTCATAGGTCTCTTGTATGACCTAAAGTATACATGTATTAAAAAGTTAGACAATATTAAACGGAGCCGCAGGGAAATTTTGATTTGATTATCAATCTCATGTATTCAGTCGGTTTGGGGTGTCGAATTTCTTCGTTATTTTTATGTAGGTTACTTATGTGGTCATAAAGATATATATATATATATATATATATATATTCCTATATTATATAATTGTAAGAAAAAGTTTCCGACTCAACGCCCCCTCGCCCCCTCACCTCCCCCTTGCGCCTCCTCACCGCCCTCACAACCCCCCCACCCTCTCCCTCAGCGCCCCCTTTAAAATAACGTAAAAATGTGATTGGTTATCCATTTTTTTAAGGAAATGTGAATGATAGTACCCCCTAGCGCCTCCTCACCCCCCGCCCCCTCGCGCCTCCTCGGCCCACCTTGCGCCCACCCCCCCTCAGCGCCATCCTCACCCCCCCCCCCCTCTTCTAAAACGTAGAAGATTATAGAAATAAATCCTATGTTATATAGTAGTTGTAAGAAAATGCTTAAGACTCGTCGTCAACTATAACATAAAGTATATAATTTATCTTTTTGAAAATCTTATCATATCTTTTTGAAATTTATCTATTGAAAAGAATAAACAGTTTTCCACGTCACCTTGGAGGTACTGTTAAATGACGCGTTGGATTTTTATTTATAGCCTTTTGAACTTTCACATAGAGTAACACTTTTCTGGTCAAGAGTAACACCTTCCGAAATTTTATGTCATAGAGTCACATAATTTATGTGATCGATTGACACCTTTTGAACTTTTGTGTCAGAGAGTAACACATTTTGTATGTCATAGAGAGGCACCTTTTAAACCTTTATGTTATAGAGTCACACCTTTTATGTGATAAATTGACAACTTTTGTGTTAAAGAGTGATATCTTTTGAACTTTTATGACAGATTAACACGCTTGTGCTGAAGAGTAACACCATTTAAACTTTTATGTCATAGAGTCAGACCTGTTATGTGATAGAGTGACACCATTTCAACTTTCATGTCATAGAGTAACATATTTTGAGTTAAAGAGGGACATCTTCTGAGTTAAAGAGTGACAACTTTTAAATTTTTGAGGCATAGAGTCACACCTTCGGTGCTGTAGAGTAACACCTTTTGAATTTTGTGTTATAGAGTCACACCTTTTATGTAATAGAGTGACACATTTGAACTTTATGTCATACAGTAACATCTTTTCTGTTCAAGAGCAACATCATTCAAACTTTTATGTCAGGGAGTAATATCTTTCGTGTCATAGAGAAAGACAATCGGAACTTTCATTTCATGGAATACCTCCTTTGTGCTAAAGAGTAACACCTTTTGAACTTTTATTTCATATGGTCAAACCTTTTATGTGATCGAGTGACACTGAACTTTCATGTTATAGAGTAATATCTTTCGAGTTAAAGAATAACATCTTTTGAATTTTTAGTCATAGAGTCACATCTTCGGTGCTGTAGAGTAACACCTTTTAAATTTTATGTTATAGAGTCACACCTTTTATGTGATAGAGTGACACGTTTGAACTTTATGTCATAGAGTAACACCATTTCAGTTAAAGAGTGACATCTTTTAAACTTTTATGTTATAGTTACATCTGTTGTATTAAAGAGTAACACCTTTTGAATATTTATGTGTTGCAGTCACACAGTCACACCTTTTGTGTTAAAGAGTGACACATTTTTTGCACTTTATGTCATAGAGTAACATCTTTTCCG
>JAWWEQ010049824.1:0-12720 GCA_035583055.1 Torymus tubicola
TTCTGGGATTTATACAGATACTTTGTACAATAAAAAGGTATCTCCATGAATTTTTCGGTGGCTATACCTTTAATCGGGTTTTTTTCTGCGTGAATTTTAATGTTTCATTTGGAGTTATGTGAATGACAGTGTACACATACAGCTTTGAAAATGTTTTTATTGAAAAACTGAAATAGTTTTACAAAAAAAAAGGTCTCTTATGTTTATCGTGAAAAATGCTTCCCTGATGAGTTATAAATTAATCAAAATCGGTCAAAAATTCAGAAAATGCTAAAATGCGGGCGCACTTGTTTGAGAAGACGGGCGATGTAGCATACGACACAAGTCTGTCGTATGTTCTTGTTATTCTTCGCGTTCTTCACACGACTAGAACGTGATGTTTCACGGCAGGAATTTTATCTTTAGCCTCAGAGTACTTCGCATGTACATGTTTGAGGTTTTAATCAGCAAAACAATTAACAACTTCATGTTGTATATCCACGTTTCGCGAAGCCGGCATTTCGCGGGCGTTTTTCCGTTAACGGTCGAACGACAGCAACAAGTCAGCTAGGTTCGCTCCCTAGGTTTGCTAATCATGCTCTCGATGCAGCTCTAATTCTGCATCGAGGCGCCATTTCTTGTCTTAGATAACAAAGCACATAATTACTTTGCTATCACCTATGTCGGCACGGCTGGCCCTGACAACATATACACTGTCTACAATTATTTATTAAGATGTCAATGTTTTATTTACTTCATTTTACTCATTATAAAGATATAAGTTGCAGAAAGTTTCTTAATTTTTATTATTTATTCATAGTTAAAAACTGAGAAAATGCTAAGACACAAATGACAATAGTATGCAAGAACTTAAAAAAATTGATAAAAAATATCTCTAAATTTTTCTACATTAAAAAAAGTATTACTGCCGACTATATATAGTCGCACTCTGCGCGTGAGCGCGCGAAGCGTCACTTCGAAATTTTAAGAATAAAATATGCGCCCAAATAGCAACTTCTTCATGGTCGAGGCGAGGTGACATCTTTTTCATCATCGCGGCGAGATGGCATCTTCTTCATAGTCTCGATGAGACGGCATATTCTTCATCGTTCCATTTCTTTCCATCCATTCATAGTTTTAGTTACTTTGTTCTTTAATTGTATATTGTCTTAAGTTAGTATATAGACAAATAATTTAACGTTTAAGTTTAATTTTAATTTTAAGTTTAACATTGTAGTCAGCAATATGAATAAACGATGTGTCATAATCTCAAAGTTAAATCTAGTCTATTTGTGTACATTATTCTACGATCTTTTTGAGATCGTATTTCCTCATTCTCTCTCAATAACATCATATTTCCTATTTACTTCAACCATACTTTTCAAATGTCCCTCAAACTCGTTGAGTTTTCCATAGCATAATAACAATTATCACACTGTACAAATACATAGAGTATAAACATGAGTATATTTCCACACAATATGTTATGAACACGCTCCTCGCGCATATATATGGTCAAGTCTCTGTCAAATTGAGAGGTCAAAAAATCGATTTTCTTGAAACTCTCAGGAAATGTTCTGCAACTCATTCCACATATCGCTGAATTTTTTCAGATTCTTTTGACCCATAGTTTTGGAGATATAAAAGGTCAAAAACTAAATTTTGATGATTGTTTGCATTTTTCACCGATTTTCATTAATTTATAACTTGTCAGGGAAGCATTTTTCGCAATAGACATATGAATAGTTTTGTTTTGTAGAATTATCTCAGCTTTTTAATAAAAATACTTTTAACAGACTTTCTCTACCAAAAATTTATGGAGATACCTTTTATTGTCAAAAAGTGTTTCTATGAATTCTGTAATGATTAGCGATTGTTTTTAGATCTAAAAAAAATCATACAGATTATAATTTTTAAAAAGAAGTTGTACACAGGTCTAGAAAAAGTATAGTTAAATTTTACCGAAAATTACAAGAAAAATGTCAATGTAAGATATTTCGAAATTTTGCTTTATTTTTGAGTTAAAAATACTTTATTTTTGATAAAATTTGAAACGAATTTCATTTTTAAATTCGGAATTTTGATTAATTTTTAGCTCAAAAACGAAGAAAAATTTCGAAATATTTTACATAGCCTTTTTTTCTTGTAATTTTTTAAGAATTTAACTATATTTTTTCATACCTGTGTACGACTTCTTTTAACAAAATGATCACATGAATGAATTTTTTTAGGTCTGAAAACGATCGTTAATTATTACAGAATTCATACGAACACTTTTGGACAATGTAAAGGTATCTCCAGGAATTTTTGGGTAGAGAAAGTCCGGATTGGACTTTTAATCATATATGTAAGTGAAAGCATAAACATACGGCGTTAAAAGTATTTTTATTGAAGATATAAAAAAATTCTACAAAACAACTATTCTTGTGTCTATCGCGAAAAATGTTTCCCTGAGGAGTTATAAATTAATGAAAATCGGCAAAAAATGCAAAAGATCATCATGGGTCAAAGAAAGCGTAAGTTGACCCAGAATGGTGCCAGTCTTTATTATCTTTAAAAAAATTAAGATATCCTAAAATTTTTTTAAAAATGCCATTTTCTGACTATATTTCTATTACTTTTGCCATTATTCTGCATTAATTTGTAAAAATAAAAACAATTTCTTTTACAATATACAAGAGGATATTAATATAAGTAACAAAAATTCATATTATATGCGGAGTATGTAGATATGGAGTGTATTTCATACGAGAATTAAGTTAGAAGAACGAACCAATGTATTATCGTACAATAACTTTATTGACTATCTATATGCCGGATTATTTTAAATGTTTGATTTTTTTAGTTAAACTTATATCAATATCTTCTTGTCTATTGTAAGAACATTGTTTTTATTTTTACAAATTAAGGCAGAATAATAGAAAAAGTAATAGAAATATAGGCAAAAAATGACTTTTTTAATAAAATTTCAGGATATCTTAATTTTATTAAGGAAAATAAAGGCTTGCACCATTCTGGATCAAGTTGCGTTTAATTTCTACATAATTTAGCTACTACCATGAATTTCCTGAGACCTGGATCAGTGACCAGTTCATATGAAAAGTCAATTTTGAATACTGAAATCATTTCTTGACACTGATAAAGTATGCCTAGACTTACATAACCTATATTTTCTAAAAATATATCTCTTTTACAATAAAAAGTCTCTGAGTAATTTTTTTGTAAAATGCATCTAATATACGTAAAATGAGATTAAACATTGCAAAACATCGTAGTAGTAACTCTGATACAAAGTCTTTAAAAAAATTAGAAAAAATTCATGGTAGTTCAAAATATGTAGTAGAAAGTATAAAAAAATTTGGAGCGAAAATAAAATTTTCTTCTGCTATATGACAGAGAACTGGTCAGATATATATAAAATTTATAAAAAATATATAATTTATTTTTAGTTTTACATTCTATATTACCATACAAATAAAGTAATTGAAATAAAATAGGAAAATGAAATATTTTACAGAGTAGCGCCTGGTTTCATAACCTCAAACAAAGGAGGGGGGTCAATAAGGGCCGATTTGACCAAAGCCTGTTGGAAAATATTTATTATTGCTAAAAATAAATTTATAAGATGATTCTATCTTAAACGGGGTTACTTGAGGTCAATGCAATACTAATTGGATATTAATCAGGGGGGGGGGGCGAAATCGGCTGTTATTGACCCTCCTTCTTTCAAAATTTTTTAATGTTTTCCATTTATTTTTCTATTTTATATGAACTTCTGGAAATATTAAATCAACAATGGTAGAGAAAAAAATCAAACAAAGGAAATAAATAGTCTCAAAACTAGAAATTTTTGTTAAAATATGTTTCTTTTTTTGTATATAGGAGACCCAAAAACGAACATCTTATGTATTCTTTTAAAGCTTGAGTTTTTAAAAATAAATTAATTTGTAGTATAATTAGATTAAGACATGTGGAATTATATGTATTATACTTACTATTAAATGGAGACTGTCCAAAACAATAAAAATAATAAATTTGTTTGTAAATGTAATTTTTCTTATATTTTTACAGATAGCAGTATGACCAAGCAGTTGCTGTTGCTGTGTAAACTTCAAAACGTTCTATATCGAACTGAACTTAAACGAGCTCGTACCTGACAATTTTAAGAAAATTTTACTAAAACTTTGATAAATTGTAGATGGCAAATCTAATTTTTTTTTGTATATTCCGAGTCTATAAAATAATTATCAAAATAAATTAAAAACACAAAATTCTTAAACAATAATTTCAAGAGTATTATTTAAAAAAATAATATTGATAAAAAATATTTAGAAAAATGATTTATATTGTTGAAAAGTGTGCTATATATTAAACCATTCCACTTTATTTAGTACATTTCTGAGTATGAAAATATCTTATTTATAAAAGGAAAACTAACTTTTGTATTTTATGTAAACTTAAGAATTTAATATACATTAAGTAATATGGATTCTAAAAAAATGTCGGAACCTGTGACCGAAGGATCTAGATCCAACTCACCTGCTTTGCAAAGATATAACATAAGTGATGATGGACATTTTTATTACGTTGTTATGGAAAGGCTTGTAACAAAACTTAATGATATAGAACACGAATTGAAATGTGCATGGAGAATATTAGATATTTTAAATCAAGAGTGTATAAAAATGTGGGAAAGATTAGAAAAACTGGAAAGTTTTTTGTACGAACAACAAAATGTCATAACACAACTAGTAGAATATCGCGCATCTGAAAATTCACAAGAGGGATCAAATACTGTAGATTCAGAGCCATTACTTAATCAGCAGAGTTCAATCGGTGAGTTAGATGCCATTGCTAAGAGTTTAGGTGCAGCTATTGGTATTGAGGAAACGAGTGTTCTACGTGAAAAATTAGCTCAACAAGAATTAACGAAAATGCATAATTTTGAACAAGAATCGACGCAAAGTCCATCTTCCATAATTGATTCTCAAAGTAATACAAGATATCTTGAGAGATTAGCGTTAGAAGAAATTGCGATTCCTGATGAAGCTTTTTACCGGAGTTTAAATAATGCTTATCGGGAGGATTTAATTTGCGGTGATTCATCGAGACCTACTTCGCAGCTTGGAATGATCTGGGAAGAAGCTGAAGATATCGATGATTCTAATGGGAAAAAAGATTTAGAAAATATTTTTGAAGTTACAAAAGTTACAGAAAGAAAGAAAGATGAAATGAAAATAGTAGAAGAAGCTCTTACAAAAAAATTACAGCCAGAAGATAAAATATATGAATCAAATCTAAGTAAACAAGATAAAACTGATGAAGATGAGGGAGAAGTTTTCAGCTCTGCAGATTATAAAACTTATCGCGGCGATTCGCCTTGTATTAGTGAACGAGATTTAGCTCAGTTATCAAGGCTGAGTTCTATTGATGAAGTTTCCTTGGAAAACTTCCACGAATTAAATAGACTGACATCTAAATTACAAAAAGATTCCCAAAATCTTATGGAACTTCGCGCCCGACTTATAGAATCCCCCAAAAGGCAGTATGTTTCTGAAGTTGAAGTAAAGTTATCGGAAGAAACAACTAGTATAGACGAACAGTTAAGAAAAATATATACAGAACCTGATGTTGATAATTGGCAGTACTCGAAGAGTCCAGGTTCTACAGGAAGATCTGCCTCTCGAGTAAGTACGGATAGCGGTTTAACGACTGATGGTGACTTCACTACTCGATCGATATCACCTAGACTGAACTCTGCATCCAAAAGTAATTTAGATTCCATCTCATCAACATATGCAGTAACAAAACCAAATTATGCTCGCACATTAATAGAGAAAAGTCCAGAATCGATAGTTCAGCTACCCATAGATGTAGGTAACTTTGCGAAAGGATATGCAGAAAATAAGGAATTAACTGATTTAATGGTAGAAAGTTTAGTACCTGTAACATGTACGTCTCCAACAGTATTTGGTACAATGGAAAAAATATCTCCCGCACACTCTATAGCAAGTATACATAGTAATCAAAGCGTGAGAACTCAACATAACCCATATTTGAGTAGTGCAGCAATAATAAATTTAGAATTTTCTGAAAATATAACTTCACAAAGTTTATCACCAACTTCACCTCCGCCACCAGCTCCATGTGATGCAAATAAAAATTTTTTGTTAGAAACTGATGGACAGAAAGATAATGATCTTCAAAATTCACAAAGTTCAAGTTTTCTAAGTAACGTAGAGAAAGGCCATGATCAAGTACGACTTAGTCCAAGAACACCGCATTCTCCAAAATCACCCAAGATATCACCCAAACATATTACGAAACCAAGTAATAATATTGTAACAGCGAAATCGGATTCTGGTCTATCTTCAATGAGCGGTTGGAGTAGCCTAGACAAATCTCCTAGTTCTCCTAAAACTTCAGTAGCTAAGCTATTTACTTCGTCTTCATTAGATTATACTAAAGTACCTGTTTCATCGAATGCACAATCATCAAGAACAGTAAGCCCTATTCTTCCACTTCCAGAAACGTCTTCGCATGTTGCACAAGAACCTTTTTATGATACACCTGAAGGTAAAGATATTATTGCTAACAAAATTTCTGTTGCTGCAAGTTATTCTTACGTTGCTACAACAAATCATTTGCCATTATCAAAGAATTCCGTAGAAACAAATTCAGCGCAACCTGAGTTTGATTTTGTACCGCCTCCTGCACCAGAAATCATTTTTTTACACAGTCCAAAAAGAAGAGATCGCCATGAAATTGTATCACACAGTTTTGATTTAGAAGAATCTCATACAACAGCAGAATACCTTTGTGGAACTTCTGCATCAGCTATATATTCTGTAGCTGGAAGTCACCGTCCTCAGTTAATTGCAAGTGTAAGTACAAGTGATTCAGGAGCATATGGATCATCCATTAATACACGGTACTACTTAAACACAAGTAAATCACTGCCTTTTTCTGAAGATGGCTACAATAAACTACAACCATCGCCTACCATTAGTTGTTTAAGTTCACCAACTTCTACGAAAAAATGTATCAAATCGTGTGAACAAGGAACTATAACATCTGATTGCTTGAAAACATCAGTATTTAGAACCAGATTTCCAACAGGTAGTATAACAGACGCTTTATCTTATTATCCTACAAGTGCTAGTCTTCCAAAAACAGAATCTAATGATAATAATTGGTTAACTACAATAGAAGCAAACATTTTGCAAGACTCCACTTCTTTAAGTATGAGATCCTCAACATCTGACATTAGATATTCTCAAAATATGTACGCAAATAAGCTCTGTGAACACCCACCATCATATCAATCTTCAACTTATCATTCATATACTAATCAAGGACTTGTTCAACCATGTCAGCAGCAGTATCAAATTTATAATCAAAGTTTAACGACTGTTGCCAGTGCTCAACTATCTGATACTTATCAAAGACAATGGCAAAGGGATTATCAACCTATGCAAAGATCGGTACCACTTAATAGTTGCATAGAATTAGAACAGCAAAGAGAATATTACGATACCTCTAGCGTAATAGTATCTCAATCAGGTTACTTAAGCATATCATCAGATATTAAAGATTACGAAGTTGAATCAAATAAAGCTACTAAAAAAATTAGGAGAGGTTCATCCTTGAAAAATGCTATGAACTCGGTTAGTAATTGGTTACCTGATTTGCATTTATCTAAAAGATATCGAAGCCAATCATTACCTGGTGGAGTAAGACAGGAAGATTTAGGCGTATCTCAAGATACTACAATTCAATTACGATTATCGAGTGATTTAATACAAGGAAAGGGACAAGTACGAAGTCAGCTTACTCGCAAAAAAAAGAAACACACGCTTGTTTCTACGGTATCAGGTATTCTGCAAAAAGCAAAGCGTAAGTCGCATCAGTCTCAGTCGCACTCGGACCCAGAACAGTCTGAAACCGAATGGAGCAGTGAGAGACAAGGTGGTCTGTCAGAAGATGAAGATAGTGTTCTTTCTGATATTATCCAGGAGCCAACCCTTTTTGCAAAAGTTCGATCTAGTACGAAACGGAAATCAAGTCAACAACAACTCTCTTTCAGTCAAAATATCCTTGAACAAGAAAGTTCATTTCAACAAGAAGTAATACAGCAACAACAGCAAGTATTGCAGCAACAAATTCAAGAGCATCAAGAACAGCTTGAACAAAAAGTAGCTCAGGAAAAATGGATTTATGAAATGGGAGAGCAAAAAAAAATCGAATTAAACGAGACAGATTCTGTGGAACAAAAAGATTTAGAAGAAGAAACTTTAGAAAAAGTCATTGAACCTTCCAATACAGCAGCTACAATTTTTGCAACAGTTGGAGACATTAAAAAGTGTAATAATATTTTAGAAGAAACTTTGAATGATAAAACTATGAAACTTCAATCTGTACCACTTATGGGTGGAGCAAGTATGGAATTTGCTGTATCAAGGGCTTTAGGAAAATATCGCTTAAGGCAATCATTTACTGTGACTGATGACCAAGTAGACGATATAAATAACGAAAGAAATTCTGACGAATTTACAGTACAGCTATCAGATATGGATGCTGATAATCGAGAGAATATATCAGAGAAAAGCGATAAAAGTGAAAAAGTTTCCAAATTACCTGAGTTAGTAACGAGTATTCCTGAAGGAGCTGTTCCTTCGGAAAGCAGCCCTTCTAGTTTAAGGGGTCACTATTCAAGCAGTAATCGTTTTGTACCACGACATCAACAATCGCTTGAAATCCCATGGGCAGGCTCACGTAGTAATGATGGGGATGAAGATAATAGAAGCACTCATTCGTATAGAAGTACATCACGGGTATCATCGAGACGTCAAAGTACAGAAGATTCAATTGATTCAGAGGACGAATGGTATTGTTACGAATTGAGAAAATTGGAAGAACTAGAAAGACAGACCGAAACTGCAGTCGAATCTGATGTGAATCACATTACAGTATCAGAATCTGAGGATGTACAGTTCTATCAACCTGACGAAGATATCAAAGAAAAGATGTCATTTGTTTTAAAAGAGCTACAAGTCAAAACAATATCAAGAAATAAAAATGATAAAAATGAAACAATAAACGATATTCTAACGTTCAAACTAAATGGAGCAACATTTTTTACGAAAGATGAATATCATGATGAAAGACCAGCCCCTAAAAAGAAAAGCGCAGAATCAATAGAAACTGTTTTTGCAAGAGTAACCGATTATCATACATGGTCTCAAGAAGAGGATGTGAGACGAGAAAGAAAAGCAACATCCATTGAGGAAGGTTCCTCAGGAGAAACGTCTGGACCAGACAGCCCAGTTCATTCTATAAATGATGAAGAGGAAGAATTACAGAAAGAGCTTGAAGACACGTACTCTAGAAGAAGTTCTAGTGGATCAACTCTACGTCATAGTGAAAAATTACAACATGGATCTGATTCATTATCTAGGGAAGGCAGTGTAAGTGTCCCGCCCAGTGAGGTTTCCGTCAGTATACCAGGAGCATGGGATTCTGAAAGTACCATACTTGAAGGCGAACGCGATGATGCTGGCAGCACTGAGACTGGTACAACAGCAACACTAAGTCTTGCTAAAATTAAAGTTGATACGTCGTCTTGTGCTAGTTCTGATATGGTAACAAAAGAAGGACCAGTAAGTCCGGGTCCAGGATCAAAATGGAAACTTCTCAAAGCATTAAAGGAACGCAAAGCAGAAGAAAAATTAAAAGAAGTTGAAGAAGCTACAAAAGAAGCTTCTACTACTACTCAAGGACAAACAGCCGTGAGTATAATGATTAAGTAAAATTTTGTGAAGTAAATTTCCAAATGTATTATAAGTTTTATATATAGACAAAAAAGTACGACAAATCTATTAGCAAATATTAAATTAATAGACATTTAGTTATCTTTGATGGTAGCTTTCCGATAGCTGGAATTATCTGTGCAGCTGAACGATTCACTAAATAAACTATTTGGCTAATTACTGATTAATTGAAACATTAACTCTTCTAAAAATGGATTTGTGTGAGTAATTGTTAAAACTGGTCTGCTTGTTCTATGTACGATTAACATTAATTTAAAAATGTAGGATAGGACGCTAATGGTTCTACTGTCAAGATTATAAATAAATAACAATAATCTTAGTTATCCAACGTGTCGGACCTTTTTCTTTACCTTGATAAGGGACGAAAATAAATCGTCCGAAACGTTGGATAACTAAGATTATTGTTATTTATTTATAACCTTGGCAGTAGAACCATTAGCGACTTATCATTAATTTAAAAAATAATTAAAGTATTCGAATGAGAGTTATTTATCCTTTTGAACGATGAATTTTTTGCCACAGCAAGAAAATAAATATTTTAATTGTTAAAAAGTTGTAATCTCTCAGTACTACTTCCTTGAAGTTATATTTTCTGTTAATAATATACGTAGCAATTGTTAAACTTCTTTGTAAAATGAAATGCAAGATGAAAATAAGCTTCTTCTAAAAATGATAGTCTTCATTTAATAACAAAAACGCTTAGTACTGTTAAACTCATTAATTATGTACCAAAAATTAACAAATTATCTAGCAATGTAGTTCTCATGGTTTTTATATCATGCTATTAGAAAAATCATACATTAAGGCTATGACAGTATTACTTTACAACTACTATCTCTAATAAAACAGCTAAACAAAATTCAATAAGTAGTTCTGTGTATTCATTTAACATGGATAATATTAACAAAACACATTGATCATATTAATAAAATGTACTAATAATATTAACAACCTTAGCGTTAAATTTGATAGACCTAGCAGCGATAGCAGCATACTATAAATAGGAAGTAAGTCTCAGATGCTTGAAAAATATGGTCTACTATTAACAATTTATAGTTTAGCTAATCAAAGTGTAAAGTTTAAAATTGTTAAAATTTATTTAGTAATATTCTTCAAGTTCAATTAAGAATTACAAATTTAACTTTATCCGAGATTTAGATTAATGACGTCGAAATAATTGATGAGTTTGTTCAAAATAATTTCTGCAAAATGTTGTGTGATTTTAAATGTAAAATTTCATTATGCTTATTCATGTTTGTGCATTCATTGATTTTGATTTAAACTCGTTGAAAAGATCAGAATCAAAATTTTTAATAGATTAAACTTTTTCTACAAAAGTACAGAAACATCGAACAGAAATTATTATTATAATTGATTTCATGTATTATATCGCCTTAAATATAGTTAAAGCATATTGGACAGGAATTCGAAATCGGTAAGCTTATGAGATAACAGAGTACCATCATACATTTCCTTAAATAACATTTCTAACATTTCTTTTTTTAACCTTGAGATGGCCATAGTTTGGAAAAAAATTGAAAAGCGTATTTTTCTATGGAAATGTCATCTGAGGTGCCTCAGTTATGGTCAAACAGACCCCTTACACATATACATGTAAATCTCACAAAATTTGCAAAAGCTTCAAAAAATCGACTGCAAAAATTTTTTTCAAGCACACCTTTCAAACATGTTTTTTTTTTTGTTCGTTAGGGTATCTAAAAGAGAAATCCGCCATTGAACAAAGTTCATCCAAGGCTATCATTTTTTGGGATAACTAATCGATATTTTAAAAATGATTAGTTAGTTAATTAGTAAAAAATAGCTTTAGTTTAGTTCTAAATCATTTCACCAAAAACAACTTAATATGAAATCTGGAAAAAAGATTTCCAAATATTTTTTCAGAATTAGAAAATGTTGATTCCTTCAAAAGTTATGTGAAGTTGGGGTTAAGCTAAAATTCAGGTGATCAATGGTTGGGACATATAACTTTTGAAGAAATAAACATTCTCTAATGCTGAACAAAGATTTGAAAAACTCTAGCTTTTTAGTGTTATTTTTTTTTAAAGTTTCGTATGAAGTTGTTTTTGGTGAATTTAGAACTTAACTAAAGCTATTTTTAATTATTTTAAAAGAATCGATTGGTTATCCCAAAAAAATGTTACCCTCCGATGAACTTTGTTCAACCGCGGATTTCTCTTCTACATACCCTACCCAACAAAAAAAAGATGTTTAGAAGGTGTGATCCAAAGAAAATATTGCTGTCGATTTTTCGAAGTTTTTCACAAATTTCGTGAGATGTGCATATGCCGGCCCTCTAAAAGTTAATTTAATTTGTTACTATAAAGCTTTTTTACAAGAGTAAAAAATTATGATAAAAAAATCTTAAATTTGCTAATAGAATAGATTCATATACGGATGTAACTGGACAGTTTATTAAAGCGAAATATATACTGTGACATCGTTTTGATCATTAATATCATAATTTTTGTGTCATATTAATAAATGGTGGTTTCCATGCAACTTATTCAGTATAGGATCTTGTCCCATTTTTATTTATGTCAAATATTAAAAACACCTTGTTTTCTACCGATACTTCACAGATAGAACCTCCAAGCCCTAGTTAGTCCCTATTGAAAATAAATACGGAATTTATTTACGTAAATTATTTACATAAATTATTTGCGTAAATGTTTACGTGCTAAATTCGAACTTTTCGTTACGTAAGTCATTTACGTAAACCATTGTCGTAAATTTATTTATTTATATTTATTTTATTTATAATTTATTATTATATTTAAAAAATTAAGTACTCATTTTTTGTAACTATAATTTAGTTCATAAAATCTTGTATTATTTGTAAAATCGTCATAATAAAAATTCCTATGGATAATTCATAAATGCTACTCTTTTA
>JAWWEQ010049825.1:0-12719 GCA_035583055.1 Torymus tubicola
GCTAGCGAGCGGTCTATTTTTGCTCTCCCACATTTGTAGCTAAAGTACGACAAAACGAAGAAATATATTTTACATTTTACCACTTAGAAAACTTCAACTTTATTTCACCTATATCTTCATCCTTCGTCCAACAATTAGACCTGACGTATTTAATGCATTTTTATTTGGTCGTAGTTTATTTCAACAGTGGATCGTAAATAGTTATGTTAAAGTAGAAAGGGATCGGATTCAATATTCGTTCGTAATAATAAAAATGGTATGAATTGTTAAGTATGAAAAATGATAATTTTACCATCTACTTTCGTCGGTTCTCCTAAATACCTGACTTCTGATCGACCTGATATATGTGCAAGAGATTTTCATTTGAAGAAAGACCTTTTATTCTCACTTATTGTAAAGGAAAAGTATTTTGGTGATGTAGCAGCACATGTTCATGTTGTTAAATTTCAAAAACGGGGTTTACCACATGCACATATACTTATTACTTTAAAATATGGTTATTAATTAACAACTGTGGAGCAAATAAATAAATTTATATCTGCGGAAATTTCTGATCCTGAGAGTGAGTCAGTATTATACGATACTGTAGTTCGTAATATGATACATGGTCCATGTGATAGTAGGTGTATAGTTAATAACAAATGCTCAAAACTTTATCTCAAAGAGTTCCTCTCAAGAGGAAACAATTTTAACATCTGATGGTTATCCGCATTACAGACGAAGAAATAATCAACGAATAGTCATGCGTAATAATCACAATATCAATACCCGGTTCGTGGTACCATATTGTCTAGACTTATTGCGTACATTCAATTGTCATATCAATGTAAAAATTGTATTTAGCTTAAGATCGGGTAAGTATTTATATAGTCATCTATATAAAGGTTACGATGTTGCGCATGTAACAGGAAACTAATAATGAAAATCTAATTGACCATGATGAAATTCGCAGTTATGTAGAAACACGATATGTTAGTCCAATTGAATCATGTTATCGCATTTTAGGTAAACCCTTGCAATTAGCTGAAGTCATAGCATTGTTTGTTTATCTGATCATTTATCCGAAGAACTATCAATAATCATTGATGATATAAATGATGAAGTAGGTGTAGCAGCTACATTAAATCGATTAAGCACATTATTGGCTTATTTTGAGTTAAATAAAAGTGATTTTGCTGTGAAACAATATATTTATATTGAAATTCCAGCTCATTATATTTACAAACAACATAATGAAAATGGCAAAAAAATTTTTAGGTAGTGTAACGAAAATCTCGCTTCAATTGTATTCGGTGTATGTATTCAGTAAGTCCACGTAAAAGAGAGTTATTTCGATGCAGATTACTTTTATTAAATCATAAGGGAGCAACGAGTTTTAGTGATTTGTTGACGGTAAATGGTGTTCAGTATCAGACATTTTCAGAAGCTTGCTTAGTGTTAGGTCTTTTAGAAAATGATGATGATGAATGGAATCGAACTATGCAAGAAGCTATTAGTTGGCTGATGTCAAGTAGTATACATCAGTTATACGCAGAGAAACTTTCGCAACAATGTGCAAAACGTTTTAATATCCCACAAAAATAAAACAATTTAACGGTATATACATACCTGACAAAGTTGGTGGCGAAACTTGCAAGTATCCTGCGTGAGCGGTGTCCTCATCTCAGTGGAGGAGGTTGATCGCGACAATGACAGCAGACGATCGAGTAATAACTGCGACAGCCTCATATGGAAGAATTATTATATTCGTAGAACACTTCGCGGTGCGGCGCGCCTATATTACTAAAACATTTGACACATCACAGTAGCTACTTCGCTATAAGCGCGGGAGCAGGAAGAAAAAAAAGTTGCAGATACACGCGCCACGCGCTATAACTACACTCAATACTTATAACTGAAGCTGTCCGTTCTTTAGTAGTCGCGCATCAGCTGGCTGTGTGCGCGGGTGGTTTATACTTACGCAGCGTACACAAGATAATCGTCGACGTCGTCGTCTCGCGGTCTACGTATCTAATCCTCGGCCGCATATACGTTTATGATGCGTATGTAGGTACATATATATGTACTCTTCTCATCTACTGCTCTGAATTGCACATAGCCGTCTATTATGTACTGTGCCCGTTGTTATTATTATTTTTCCCCAGGCTTTTGAACGCCGAGGATGTGCCAGCATTGTCGGCGAGAAAATGACGCATTTTGTAAAATTTATGAGAAGCACCGCAGTGACATTTGCCCGCGGAACAAGCAAAAGAGGATGGGGACAACAGTATGAGAATGGATTCAGATTGTTGAAGCGTGTTGAGGGAAGTGGGAGAAGTCAACAGAGATGCTTGTCTACATTGGTAAATTGTTATAGAGATGTGGACGTAAGCATGGCTCGAGGAGTGGTAAGGCTACAATGCTGCTCGCAACGAGTTTTGACTTTTTGGGATTCTTTAAAAAGGAAGACGAAGAGGAAGGTTAAAAAGCCTGATGGTACTGAATCTTGTATATGTAAAATCAAAGATATATGGCTAAATTATAAAAATGCTGAGAAAATAAACTTTGACTCTATACGTGATTTAGTTATAAGCGATATTCCACCTATATTGTTAACGTTTAACTTAATAAAGCGTACAAACTTTCAGGACAATTGTGACACAGGAAGAAAGTAAAATTTGTACACCTGTGTATGCAAAGAGACGTTTTATAAATTTACATAAAAGCTGCCCTTATAGGTATAAAATATCTTAAATAAGTAAATAATATCAATTTTGAGTAGTATGCCTGTGACAGCCGGACTGTCAAGAAGTCTGCTTAAAGAACGGAGTACACTGTCGACCAGCGTGAGTAGGTGTTGTCGACATGCAAGGCTTCAAACAATCTACAAATGATTATGTACTCAAAGAGTTGGCTATACTACCTCTGGAAAAAGACTGAAGCTTTCGTATTTTTGTTTCAACAGTCGTATAATTGGCATCACCTTAGGGATAGACACAAAGCAGAGAACATACGATTGAAACGATACTGTCATGGGCTTTCATGGAAGTTCGGTGATATTCCTTATACCAATATAGGTAAAATTCTTTGAGAATGTTTACATGATGCTATTAAAGTTTTCGTCGGAGGTGAGATTAGATAGGAATGGTTGAAACCTTTTAAATTTAATGTCATCGATATTTATGAATTAAGTTATTCACTAAATGAACAACCAAAGAAAATTGTAACGATTTGTGTCAACCATAACGGTTCGTATAAATCAACTTGTGCGCTTCATAATGTTAAATTTATGAGAAAGTACTATTTCGAAAATATCTGTATCAATCATGAATAAGTTCTTATTATTAAATAATGTTGCCGAGTTCATTGTATTTATGTACGAAAACTATTGTAAATACGCAATAAAGCAACTATCTTTCAAATGAAAATCTATTCGTTTCTTAATTACCCCAATTTTTAAAAATCTAGTAAGAACCGCGTGGTATTAAAAGACTCAAGAAGTATGTTAAATAATCTTATTCACATTTGAGCGTGTTTATCATAAGTTTTAGTTTTTCACTTCAAATTAGCTTGTCACATCAAATTAGCTTGTCACATCGAATTAGCTTGTCACATCAAATTAGCTTGTCACATCAAATTAGCTTGTCAACTCATCAGCAATCTGATTTCTCAAACAGCTTGTGACCCTCGCGTTTGTAGATTGTCAACAACGCATCAGCAATCTGATATCTCGAGCAGCTTGTGACCCGCGCACGTCACCGCCACCGCCACCGCAAGCCTAGACTTATAAAAAACATTATCTGTTTTGATGAAAAAGTTTTTGTCATTGATCCGTGGTGGAAACATCCTTGGACATCTATGATTTGCGGTCCCACATCGTGTGGAAAAACCGTGTTTGTTAAAAATTTTTTAAAACATCAATAGTATGAGCACGTACACTTTGATCGAATAATAGTTTATTATTCCGAATGGCAATCAGTGTATAAAGAACTAGGTGATAATATTTCAAGAGGGTTTGCCCAAAAATTCAGAATTTGTAGACGCCCACAGACCAAAATTGATAATTATAGATGACTTGATGCGTGAGTCGTTGGGTGGTAGAAGTGTTATTGTCAATCTTTGTACGAAAGGTAGTCAACATAATAATTTAAGTGTAATGTTCATCACTCAAAACCTTTTTCACAAGAGTCAACGTGAAATTTCGTTAAATTCTAATTATATAGTTATTTTAAAAAATCCTAGAGATAAATCCCAGATACAGTACCTTGCTCGCCAAGTGTGTCCTGAAAACCCACAATTTCTACAGGAGGCTCGTCTTGATACAACTAAACATGCACACTCTTATTTATTGCTTGATTTACGTCAAGATACACCTGATAATTGCCGTTTGCGTAGTAATATATTTCCGTATGATAAATATCACTATGTTTTTGTTCCCAAGAAATCTACAAAAGGCAGTACAAAAGTGAACTTAGAAACAATATACCAGTCATACGTTTGTAATGGGATTGAATAGACACAATCTTCTTGGTAAAAAAATTTGAACACTTTGAAAGCACTGTTTCATTTTGATAACAACCAGTGCTGTGTTTTATTACATAAAGCCGTTAAAAAACTTGTTATTCTCATTTGTGAATGTGGTTTAAATATTTTACGTGGTAACGTACCGTTGAACAAAAACTATAAAAATAAATTTAAAAAGTAGGAATTATTATAAAGAAAATTAACTGATTCTACTCAAAATTTGAAAAATAAAAAAAAGTTGATTATCAAATACCAGAATTGTTTACCTCTTATCTTGGCACCTGATAAAACTATGGAGCATGCAAGATAATTGAGTTTGACCCCTGAAGAAAGTATAAACAACTTACACTTATCAAGTGAAAAAAAGCAGATTCACCGTGCGAACACCCGGTACACCTATATCACAATTAGACAGAGATATGAGCAAAATTATAAATTCGACCTCATTTCAATATAATCGTGAAAAATATACAATGTACCAATAAGCATTAGAGCGTTTTATGTATTATAAAAATAATGATGGTACAAAAAAGTTTCAAACGAACACCCCTAGAGTTATCGATGAAGTAAGAGTAGTAAATAACGACGACGTAGATACCAATAAAGTAAACCGCAAAGTAGATGAGAACATAGTAAACAGTGTGCCAACAAAGTTTCAATTTAATGCAAAATCGTTATTGCAACGACTGTCTGCTTTTGGTGATGTCACATGGGATGATCGTGGTAAAATTACTATAGATGGCAGTGTTGTCAAAGGTGGAAATATAGTAGATTTGATTAACGATTTGTATAGATTTGTATGACGACTAACGATGAAATATAGTAGATTTCTAACGGTACCGTTAGAAATAGAAAACAAGCGTTCTCTCATGGTTATGGTCAGTTTACCCAAGCACTCCAAAAAGCAAATATACCCCAAGAATTTATTGTTAACAATAAACGTTGGGAACTTCTTTCCTCACCACAATATGGTAGCGATGACGAAGAAACCCAACAGTCTGATAGTGAAAAAACAAACGAAAATCCTTCGAATAGGTCAACTCCAAAAAAGTTGAGAAAAAGATTACACCCCACAGAAACACCTAGACACTTCACAAAAGTTCATATCTTCCAGGGGATCATCTAGAGTAAACATTGAAGAAAATGATTTGATCACAGCTCTCGAGTCAAGTCTTGTTGATAATTTAATCAACCATTTACCTTTTGAAATACATGCTCCAGGGTACCATTTTTGTGGACCTGGTACACGTTTAAACGAAAGGTTAGAGAAAGGTGAGAAAGGTATCAGCCTACTTGACGATTATTGTCGTGAACATGATATAGCATATGCAAACAGTGGTGATCGTAGCAAAGCTGATTGCTTGTTGACCAAGCGTGTCTTTGCTCGATTGTTGTTTGAAACAGCTACAACTAACGAGAGAAGTGTGGATTTAGTCACAACTTGTTGTATGATTAATAAAATAACTTTTGACAAGTTTTCTTTGTACATTAAAAAAATAATTAAAAAAAACGTAAAAAAGTTTAAGAATAAGATAAATGAAAAAAAAACATTGAATAATTTACTCTATCGACCGCCGAAATCAGCAGCTTATGCCGGTGCCTATGACCTTTTAAAAACAATTGGTAAAAAACATGATCGCAGAAAAATTATTAAATGGTTTGAAAGTCAGAATGCTTATACTCTACATAAACCGGTACGACGTCATTTCCCACATAGGTTTTATGACGTTCGTAACCCTTTTGATGTGTGGGAAGGAGATCTCGCCGATTTACGATCATTAAAAAATCTATAACGATGGTAATACACATCTACTTATGGTTATAGACGTTTTATCAAAATTTGCATAGGTTGAGCCTATTCGTAACAAAATATCAAAAAGTGTCGCTACAGCTTTTGTACGTATTTTGGCACGTTGTAAAGGACAACACCCTATGCTCTTTCAAACTGATAAAGGTTAAGAATTTCTGGGCAAGGAGATGCAACAAGTTTTGAAAAAGAATAGTATAAATTATCGTGTGCTTAGTAATCCTGATATTAAAGCGGTTGTGGTTGAAAGATTTAATAAAACATTGAAGGGACGATTATGGCGATATTTTACATACAAATAGGTACAGGTATACTGATATTTTCAAAAAATTGTTACTGCTTACCATAATTCTTGTCATTCTGGTACTAAAATGGTTTCTGCTAAAGTTAATTTGTACAATGCCGCAAAAGCATACCAAAGCCTAACTCAAAGATACAACACAACTCGTGTTCGATACCCTAAATACAAGGTGGGACTCTTGGTACGTGTCAGTCATGCCAATCTAGTGTTCTAGAAAGCATATGAAAGTGGTTGGACTTTGGAATTGTTCAGAATTGTACGTATATCTACCAAACGTCAACCACCCGTTTATACTTTAGAAGATCTTGACGGCGAACCAATCGAAGGTATTTTCTACGAGGAAGAACTTCCCAGGGTACAAAAGGATTTGGATACAGAATCATTTCAAATAGATAAAATTCATAAAACTAAAGGTAAAGGGACAAAACAAAAAATATTTCGTAAGTTGGAACGGTTATCCCGGCAAATTTAATTCCTGGGTTTCCGCAAACAATTTAAAAAAGATATAATGAGAGAACAATTTTACATGGTATTATCTAGTAACATCAGTATCTATGTGTTTCCTGAAAACAAAACAATACATTTTCCCACACAGATACCTCAAAATATTTATTTTCACGGTGAGTGGTGTGTAGCTCTTTGCGAAATTCAGATAGTTCACACATTTTAACATATTTCGATTGATAACTATGAGGGTATGGTCTGTGTAAAAACAATTGAGTCGTTTTTATCAAACGATTTGAGGCACGAATTAGAAGAAAAGAAGGATGCTGTTGCACAATTATCCCCTGGAATCTAT
Source organism: Torymus tubicola (assembly GCA_035583055.1). Taxonomy (NCBI): domain Eukaryota; kingdom Metazoa; phylum Arthropoda; class Insecta; order Hymenoptera; family Torymidae; genus Torymus; species Torymus tubicola. The sequence goes on from JAWWEQ010049825.1 coordinate 7,411, forward strand.
ACAGATATGGAAAATCTTTTACAAGAAATAAATAATTTAGCTAATATGAAAAATCACTTATAATTCAAAATACAGCGTGGAGGGTTTATAGAAATTGAACGAACTTGTCAAGATACTTGTGTCACGAGTTTTCACAATTTAATTTTGTCTGAAAAACTCTTGAGAATTATTGGTTTTGAAAAGCATAATCTTGAAAAAGTTAGAGATACAGTTGTTGGACAAAGGCCTGCTGATCTTATTAGTGGTTTACGGTAACAATAAGAGTGTATAGCAATAATTGTGAACCTTATATTACCGGTGATCTACACACACCTCTTTAACGCATAGTTCCTCTTAATATGAACGAGTATAAATATGGTAGCATTGAGATTAAAAACTTTACTACACCAATTATATCCAATTGTTATCTACGTCATTTCAATCGATCACGATAGATATAAAGGACCAAGATGGAAACCCTATAGCATTCGATTACGGTACTTTAACAGTGACACTTCATTTTAAGAGAACCTCGTAAGATGGGTTATTTTGAAACAACTTATGATAACCAAAATTGCCATGATCCATTCGATATTTATATTACAATAGATATATCTATGCAAAAAGGAAAAGATGTTGGAAGTTTTTTAAAAGATGTCTATAGCAGTGTTTTACCACTTGTAAAAAAAGGTGGCAAGGCTGTAGGAAAGGCTGTTGGTAAAGAGGCTTTACGAACAGCTGTAAATATTTTAGATGAAATTAAACATGAGAAGGAAAGAATCTGAAAAGAAAAGCCGAAGAAAAATTATATAAACTTATAAGTGGTTCAGGATATAAAACTAAGCGTCGGACACGGAAGCAACAGTTGTCTAAAAACTCTGGTACAGTTAACACCAAAAACAGAAAATCTTCTAAGGTTAAGGAAAGAAGAAGAAATTTGGTATTAAAAAAAGACCCTTAAAAATAAAAGAAAAACTTTGAAAGAAAAACTTTGAAAGAAAAACTTTGAAAGAAAAACTTTGAAAGAAAAACGTACAGCACGTGACATTTTTGATGAATAATGGCTTTTCTACATAGTGGTTCGTGTGCATGTCTGAAATCGGAAGTGAATTTATTTAGTGTACCACCTACTCAAACAACGATTGAAAATTCAAATTACGTTCAATACAAGCCAATATCATCGTTAACCGAAGGATCGCCAATAGAGTTTTCTATATCAAGCACTGGTGAATATATTGACCTTGCCCATACTCTGCTTAGTGTTCGTGTAACTATTGCACAAACAGTAACACCTTCTGAAGCCATAGATAAATATACCTTGAAAAATGGTGGTCCTGTAAATAATTTTATGCACTCGATATTTAACCAAGTTGATGTGTTTTTTTAATCAAAAACTTGTTTCTTCACCCAATAACGCCTATGCTTATCGATCACATTGGAATTGGATGCTTTCTCGAAAATTTTTCCTGCAACTTGCGCAAAAATTATCAAATTGTTAGAAATTATATTTTAATACTGCATAGTCAACATATTTCCCCACTACTACCGCACTCCTTTCATTAGCAAACTGATCAAATTGTATTGTCGACATATTTTTCCACTACTATTGTATCCTTTCCATTAACAAATGCTCCCCCACCATCTGTATGAATAGTATAAAAGAAAGCGTCCAGTACAAGCTATTCATTAGTTCAGTCAATCACTTCTGCTGAAAATAATACACAAGATGATTGGTCAAGGCAAACGTAGATATGAGGTAGTGGTTGGTCAACATAGTGTTACCAAATGTCATTGCCATCACTTGCTACCGATGGTTTACGGACTAAACAAATCTTATACCAAGAAAATTACAATTGGCCTAGAAAATAAGGAAATTGGCGGTGAATTTTTACCTGTGATGCGCCTCAGTGCTGACGACTTTGTTGGTATACCATTTACTGTGGATGACTTTATTTGAAGAAAATTTTCCAACTATTGAGAAATTCTTTGAAACTGAAGATGTTGATATTCCGGATACAAAGATACCGTTTAGCCATTACAGCATAAGACGTATTACGTGGTATGGCGACAAGGCAATTGAACTTGTAGAAGAAGAAGATTCACAGGCATCGGATGATCGACCACCACTAAAGCGGTACCACCGTAGTTTAAAATTTAAAAAAGTTTCGTTTGATACATTAAAAATATTAAAACATTGTATACGTGTCAGCGTGAGACTTTTATTAGATATAGCAAGTAACTTAGAATTTATTATTAATACACTTAGTAGTTATTTCGAAGAAAAATTGCAAGAATCACAATCATCGAAATATACATATTTCTCTAGGAACGATGTATTAACTTCTGCGGAAGAATTTGGAACACATGATTATGATAAAGTTTGTGATGAAATAAAAGCTAATAAGAAATAGGGGGGCTGTGCCCCCCTGCGTGTCTCGCTACGCTCGACACGCCAACCTACCGCTCGTCGCATGTAAAACCTTCTTTTATACATTATAGGCACGATACCATTACTCAAGAGTGCCATATGATTTGGTTAGTTTGCTAATTTTTTTTATTAATTTAAAAAAAATATAATTAATTTTTTTTTGTTAATTTAAAAAAATAATTAATTTTTTAATTTTATGTGTAAAAAAATTAATATTTCTATACCAATTTTATGTAAAATCAAATCCTGATAAGTAAGAGTAAAAAATCATGTATTCTCATCAATTTTAAATATTTAAAATCTACGGACTTAAGTTTTACAAGAAAATGTTTTTTTTCGTGTTAAAGCTAATTCTGATGTATGAGAGCAAAAAATGACAATTTTCGGTAATTTTGATTGTTAGAAAAATAAATAAATAAATAAATAAAACACAAAAATTGAATAGATTTTTTTATGTTCTTATATCATATGAAATTTTGAAAAAACCGACCAGTTTCGTTCAATTTTCCGACGGTTAATCTGGAAACCCAACCCAACCCAACCCAACCCAACCCGATAACATACAAACGTACAAACTTACATACATTTTAAAATCATTTTCACAAATTTATTCTTTATTTTAAATTAACGCTAAAATTTAATAGAAGTACTGATTCTATTTAAAATGAAAGAAGTGTACTGCATGGGCGCTATAATGCTATTATAGAGTCAAAGCCGGCGTGGTTGTCGTTGGCGGTCACTGCGACGGTCGGGCGCCCCCTCTCACTCCCCTGGCCAACGTTTACTCGTGGTCTCTCTCTCTCTCTCTCGCACGCGCGCTCCCATATGTGCATAGGCCATAGCACAAACGGTTTTCGATGCCGTGTTTATCGGCGCTCGAGCCCGCACGCGCTTTAAAAGCTATACTATAGAACGATGGAAATACGTGTACTGTCTGCTGAGGTGATATGATAGCTGATCTAGTGCATATGAGAATTTTGTGCTGCCGATTATAAAGTCCTGTTCGAATTTTATCTTCAGTTTTCATCGTTGTGCAGTGTAGTGACTATGTCTCTTTCTATCTTTTTCTCTCTCTCTTTCACCCATGTGCGCGACGCAACCGTGCAACAGTTATTGACATCGTATCGACCGGCGTTCGAACGTGCGCGTGTTTTAAGTGCTAACATCGATGAAAGTAAGTGTGCTGGGTGATTATACCAGCTGCTCTGGTGAATGTGAAGATCTTCTGCTACCGTCCACGAGGTCCTTTTCGAGATTGACGCTGAGTCTTCGTCTGTGTCGTGCTGAAAAAGTGATCTTCTCCGAGGTTATGTGATTCAGAGATGAAATGTAAACATAAGTGATACTATAAGTGCACGAGTGATTTACAGTCAACACAAAAGAAGGAGAAGATATCGATACACAGACTGGATTTGTATAAGTGTATTTCTGTTTCATGTCTATTGATAATAGTTTTCATTAACATGATTAAATATATTTCTTTTAATTATGAAATAAAATTTTCATTCCGATATTTTTCATTCTGAATATTTTTCAATTTCATTTAGTAGAATATTATTGAACCTTGTATTTTATCTTGTGTTTTGTTAGTACTACAGGCTGTAACTATTATATGGTCACAGACATACTGTAGTAATTTCATTAAATTTTGTATTATACTTTTTGTTTCATAAAAATGTTTATGTGAATTTTATTTCAGTAAATGAATTTTTAATTTATTTTACTGCTTTTTCTTTTATTTTAAATTGGGCACTATTAGAAAGTATATCATTTTACTGATACTAAAAGTCACAATATTTGTTTTTAAATAAAGGGTTTTAATACATTAGTTTTATTCATTTTTAAAGTTTTTAGTACTTACTAGGAGAGGCTCAGGGTTGCAGACCAAAATGTTTTAATAATGTGTCCGATGTACACATTTTTTCCATGTTTTGCTATTTTTGGCTGTTTGTGCTGGAAAAAAATGTATTTGATTAAAAAGTGTAAAAATTAGTTCTGATAAATTTCATTCCCTAAATATTGTGACGGGCGCTGATATAAGGTGCGAATAATTACTTATATAGCATAGCGAGATTCGAATCTCGCGCGCTTGTACGCATCGTGATCGATAGCGCGCCGCGCGGGCGCGAACAAGACGATCGGAGAAGAAGACGACGACCATGTTGTCGAATAAAGTAACATGCGAGAAGTGAGCGCTGTCACCGTTGCGCGGAGATGAGAAGCGCAAGTGCCGTATGTGCGGATAGATATATCCGCACATACATATATATAGAGAGAGTGATACTACAGCCGTGACGAGCCTCCACCGCTAGAAGAGTGACCGCCACAGGGGCCGGATTCTCTAAGCTGTATGTCGCTTTTTGTCGCATGTGTCTTGTCGTGTCGTTCCACAGTATGTCATGTTGTTCGACAGCCCGTCGTGTCGCTTCACATAGTTTGTGGTGAATATTTATTTCTTGACACGCCGCGTATTCTGACAGTCAGAAATTTGACGCAATAAATCAGCGAATAAACTTGTTTTTAAATTACATATATACACATAATGTTACAATTATGGTGAACTTCATTTTATTTTTTTATTTATTTATTTATTTTCAGAGTAAATACAGATTTCCATTACATTAGTAATTGAATTACGTAGTAATTCTTTTACATTAGTAATCCAGCAGAGGAAGAAATTTTCCTATGTGCTGGTCTGGTTTACAAAAAAGAAAGAAAATCTATAATTAACTTAATATTTAGTTTGCCTTAAAATTATTGTTGCTGACCCACCAGTAACATAATTACCGGGAGAAGCAACTGTTCTTAACTAAAACACTACACTCCACTTTCACCAGAATCTGATGAGCATGGATCTCGCAGTTGTGAATGTTACTGTTGAGGCATTCTTATTTCTTGCATA
>JAWWEQ010049826.1:0-12715 GCA_035583055.1 Torymus tubicola
ATCTCATACCACCGTGGTATGAAACTTTTGCTATTGACGCGTGACAGCTTCTAAGCTACACTAGTACGATGGCGCTATTCTCTGCGCACATATTGTTTACTTATGTAGCAGCGAGGAGTATCATACTACGCATGCTAAAATTCATACGCTATTAGTATCAACAAACAATGCTGTAGTAGCGTGCAGTAACTTTATGCTGCGGTAGCTAAAATGAGCGCTCCGTGCAAGTTTAAAACTTAAATTTTCACTGATTCCTTAACTACCGGTTGGGATGGTCACTGCAAAGGGAAACGGTTATACTTATTCGATTGAAATACAATACTATTGCAGATTTTCAATCGAGATGGTTAGAGCCAGAGTCCACTTAAATATAAAATTTTAAATGAATCTTTCCAAAAATTTGTCAAAATTTGCAAAGTGTCAAAGATGCATGTTGTGGAAAAAAACCCGGATCAATAGCTATTTTTATGCGTTTCTCTGGTACAATTACTTTTCAACCAATTAAAATTAGTTTGATTTCTTCAAACATGAAAGCTCACTTCCTCTAGCTGCAACTTACCCTGAGAGCTGGAGTTTTATCAGAAATAATTTTTAGAGTAGATTGTATATAATTAACTTCTCTTTTAGATACAAAAAAGATAAAACTCTTACCAGATGCTTTCTTATTCTTACAAGTTTCATTTTCCTTATGAGACAAACTATAAATCACACATCTAGCATTATGCTTATATGCAGCTGAACCATGACCATATCTTTGTCACTTAAAGCATCTCAAAACAGATGAAACAAATGGAGTGACTTTAAAAAAAACCGTACAGTTCCAAACGAGACGGCAAAGTTTACTTACAAAATATTTTTATGTCTTCAGAATTTCTTTTGATTTTTCCCTACTCAGAATCGATAATTTTTGTAATCCTTACAACTTTTTCCACACATTCGCCGTCAGAATAAACAAATCCTCTAATGATAATACCATCCGTATTTCAGATGGAATACCAGTAAGAATATCAATTTTGAAGAACCCGTCATCAAGAATGTACACTTTCCAATTCGAATCTATGAAATCATTAGCCTTGTATCGAAATTATTACCATTTCCTTTTTTTAAAATTATTTTATTGTATTTCTTTTATATGTAAAAGGATTAGAGAGTAACGATAAATTTTATTACTCTTTTATTAATCCGATATTACTAATTCGTGCAATCTAGGCGATTTTCACGCATCGAAACTAGTGCCCTTTTTTGTACCCCTAATCCACTACTACCGTTTCGACTTCGGAGCATGAAGGGATGAGTGCTCACTCTCAGAGTATTGGGCCTTGATTTTCGACCCTCTCAACACCAAAAGGAGTAAACCAACAAAAAATCTAGAGACAGACGGATTTTCAAATTTCCTACCATCACTGATACACCGCAGATTTTCAAAAACATGTCTGCAGTTTCTACGAGGAGGAACATCGACTATATAAGTAGCGTTTTTCCATTGTAAAATTCAAATCGAGTATCTCGGTGTAACCAAGTACATTTCTTAAATTAAAAAAAAATTGTAGGTGAAAGACCTTAAACATTTCTTTTGTATATTCTTATCCAATTATTTGAACCACAAAGGAACCTTGTGGTTCCATAGGTTCATATCTATTAGATTTAAATCTTTTATAATCATCCATAGTCCTCTTCTGTAGGGAAAGAAGAGGTGTTCAATCTTTTAAAGACTGTTGAGTCTTTCAACCTTCGGAATACTATTGACAGCTGTTTTCCCGACTGAAAATGTTTCCTTAAGTTTATCGACAGAACTAGAACCTACCTTCTTTTTCTTATTATGAACCACCGAATCTTTAAAGAACGACGAATAGTTATTATCTCCTAACATTTCAATATTAAATCTTTTGCGAGCATTATTCATATTGGGCTGAAAATACTACAACCTTCAATAAGTAAGCTATATAACAAAAGGTAAATCTTAAGCCCTATCTTCAACAATCTACAACCAAGTCTAGGCTATGTTTTATAGTCTGAGCAAAAGCTATCTAGAGTAGACGTGTAACAAATAATAATCAGTTATACAACATAAAAAATCCGTAAAAAAATTATGTGTATCTTACAATTAAATATTTCTATTAAACATAAATGTATTAACCACCACAGAATAACTCAGCAAAAGAAAGTACATCAAGCAGCATGCTGTTGTCTAACTGCTAACCAAAAAAACAGTCCCTGCTTGCATGTATCTATAAGGTTAACTCAGCTTCAGCAACACCACCGTACCTGTACGGTCAAAATAGTAAGAACAGGAAGTGATGTGACGTTATAGTAAAGCTAACCGAACATGTATCGCACAAAAAAATTGCAGTATAAATAATCTTAAACTAAAAAATTTCTAAAATTGCCATGAGTTAGTTAATCGAAAATTCCAAAAGAATTGTGAATATTCAACATTTCAAATTAAAAACCCATAATTGTACAAAAATATTTGCACTGGTTTAGTCAAGATTATTAATAAAAATAAATAAATTTATTTTTAATTTTTATATTATTCTTTTTCTAGTATTTAAAATTTAGAACGAGAATTATTCAGACTCAACATTTTATTCAAAGAAAAAATAAAATAAAAATTAGTACAATACTCGGGTAAAAACAAAATACAAATAGGAATTAGTACATTACGATACAAGTGCAAAAGTAGATTTTCGTCTGGGTGGAAAGGCACATGAGACGAGAATCTCTTTCCAGAACATGTATCGTACTGTATTTTTTTATGCGACGTGTGGAAAGTCAGAATTTGAACACACGTTTTTTGCCGAGCGTGTGGAAAAACTAACTTTCCGCACGGAGTGTCTAAAAAGAAAATAATTCTAGAAATTGTTTTTCAAAATTTGAGATCTTTTATACTGAGACATAAAATTCCGTAAATTATATTACACAATTGCGTATGTCCAGTAAATAAAATTTTTCTAGATAAATGTATAATCCTGAAATAAAGTTTTTTATAACAATATTAAAAGTCATACAGTTTATATTTTTTTATGTATTTTAATTTGGAACTTTTTTTGCATCAATATAAACCCCAATGCATTTATGAAATGACAATTGAAGTGAAAAAGTTTAATCCATTCTGAATTCAAATTTAGAAGAAATACACAAATTCATCCAATTCTAAAATCGCAATAGGAGTTCCACAAATCTAATTAAAAGATACCTGAAACAGGAGCAGGGAGATAGCAGATATCTTATTTACTCTATCGTAAAAATAGAGGAAAAACATAACACCTCCCCCAAACTCATCCGAAATATATGTTAAACGAAAGAAAAATTGCCCAAACCTAAATATAAAATATAAGCTCAAACGTAATCAATCAGAATTCAAAGTATTCAAAGTAGCATTCAAGTATTCAAAGCATTCAAAAAATTCAAAGATTCACTAATAACTCTCAAAAGAAAGAAAAAGAACGACTCGCGAATATAGGCTAGGACAGTGTATCACACCATAAATACCTATGGGAAAATCAAAGGAGAAGCGTCTCTATATCTGTTAGTTGTTGTAGGTGTGATGACGTTGCGAATATGTGTCGATACTGCCCCGACTAAGATTCTTATGTGTTTCTTGAGTGTCCATAAGGTTTTGCTTTTAAATTCCAAATTTGAAAAAGACCGTTACAAATGGCGTCGGAAGACTCCAACCGGCTACGGGTGACCCAGATTACACAATGAGACAATCTAACAATAGCGAGAGTGATCCAGTAAAAGTCCAAAAATTTTGAGCGGTTGTTTGAGTGCTACAGTATCCCGGCGGAGCTGATGGACATATCAGCCGTTATAGGGGCTTCTATTGCTGCGCTACGTAGCTTGTAAATAGGCGAGAAAGGGGCAAAACGCACGCGCGTATAAGTATTAACGTGATGAAACAAAACGAAACGCGAGGCAAGCGGAGAGAATTGCCCAGGCACTATACTTCAGCTGTACTTCGTCCCCCGCCACTCTCTAGACTGCCGCGTGGGCGCACCGGACACTGACAGCTGAAGCAGTCTTTCACCTTTTTACCAGTTGAGTGCACCATTTTACTTCGCGAATCGTATTAAAATTTTTGTATATGTTTAAATTATATATGTATGTATAAAATATATAAGTATTATTTTATTCAAATTTTCTCTTTTTAATTTGTAACCGAAACGCTTTTTTCGTAATATTTTTTCGTTAAAAAATTAATTAAAAAATTGTTTTTATAAATTTAAAATTAACATTTCAAACTATTGCTTTTTTCTTTAAGCTTAAAATCGGTTGTAAATTTGTTCTTGATGGCTTACGTTTGCATGATAAGACCCAAATCAGTCGAAACTGGTGACACGTTCCTATAGAAGTTTATTGACATATTTTCTTGTATCTTCGAGAATTTTCCAAATATGTCTCTCATACCTTTAATTATGGTAGTAAGCATAAAAATGACACTTGTTTTGAAATGTTATATTTGTTCTTTTTTCCAACCATTGATTAACCGTTGGCTTCCATTCGTTGTAATCATGGTTATAGTAAGTAAATGAACTAATAATTTGATTGTGACAAACAGAAAAATATAAAATTGATGCAAAAAATCTTTATTAACGTTATAATAAAACAAAAACATTTGTCGCTTGAGGGAAGTAGATTCTAGTTGCTTCTACAATATCTTTCCTTCGAAGAATCATTGAACCCGACATCGGCAAACTCGTAGAATGATATTAAGAGATTATATTCAAATTTATTAAAAAGTAAAAGCATTATTATACCAAGATTAGCTCATTCTGTTGATCGAGATTACAGTGACAAAATTTTCCTGAATCTACCTTGATTTATATATAGTTGCTGTGGTGATTAACCTATATTACGCGTTAAATTCTATGTATAAATTCGTAGACTGTTATTTAGTGGAAATAAGATTTAATCTTTTAATTTATAACATAGGCTCACAAAAAAAAGTTGTCTACACTTTGACCAGACCTACGTTTTCTTATGTATTTTTCGACGCTGAATCCGAATCTGCAACAAAAATATAGCCTTCCGCAGTGAAAAACCTCATTTTTTACGAATTTTCATACTTTTAGAAAATAAAAATACATGGAGGAGAGATACGATTAATTTGACTTCAGAATTGAATTCTACGGAAAAATACATCGAAAATTATGTTTTGGAAATTTTTTTAACGATATAAACATAAATCTGGTTAAAAGTACAGACAACTTTTTTTGTGAGCCTGTGTAATTTTTTATTGATAATTGATATTTTTTTTCAAATCGTTTTTTGATTTAAATGATAACGGTAATAATCGATGTAATGTATATTGATTACACATAATCCAATATGTTTATTAACATAATTCTATGAAATAAATAGTAACGAAATAATCAGATATAGAATAATATGGATATAAAATGTGTGGTAATTTAAAATTTACAGCTTCCATTCTATTAGTATAAAAGGCTTTACAATATTTATAAGATCCAATACTGCTTAAGCTAGTTTAGAGTCGATATAAATGGACAAATCTTGAAAACTTTCAACTTCTTTGAAACTGAAAGATGGAAATGCTTAATTTTTAAAAAAAGATTAAAAATTTTTTAATGATAAAGGAAGATTTTCGCTCAGATTTTCGAAGACGATCAGTTTTGATAATTGTTATATGAATACAGAAGTTTAAGTGTATTCATCTCGACTAGAAACATTTAATGTCAAACTTCCTAAGTCTAGCTAGGCTTCCGCCAGAGAGATAATAGAATAAATTATCAAAGTAGTTATAGAAATCAAAACAATTATAAGCACTACAAAAGATTTGATGAATTTACAAAAAGCACTACAAAAGATTTGATGAATTTACAAAAAGTTTGCGTCATCGGGCATCAGTAAAAGTGTATCTGGCATTTGGCCGTAGCTTTAGTAGTGACTATAGATAATATGCAAAAGTTAGGTAAAATCAGTTGAATACAGACATGATGATTTTCTCTAAATTCCGTTTCATTAATTTCAGAGCACTACCTTCTTAAAAACATTAACCAACAATTGAGAATCGGTTGTTGAAATCGGAACAAGTTGTCTAACGGTTTAATCAATTCTCACTCTAAAATACCATTAATTTTGTCACAAAATGATGGTTCAAAAATACTATAAATTTATGTACCGACGGTTTTGCAGGTAGTGCAATCGCCACCTCGGCCGATCGCCGAAATGCCGTTATTACTTGGATGGGTGACCGCGTTTTTTTCTCCGAGACTTTGTTGATCGGTTAGGTGTTGAATTTGCCTTCTGACAAATTGAGCGAGAGGTGTGAATAAATACACTTTCGGTGTCTAAACCTACGCAATGTGACATAGATATCCAAACTGAATTATTTCAATATGCTGATCATCCCGAAGCGGATTTTCCTAATTAGGATTTATTCTACATGGTTTGCCTATAGGTTTTCCCCGTCCCACAGGCATAACCCTGGGCAAATGCGGGATGGATGAGATAGGGAAAATAGGTAGGAGGAAAGAGAAGTTCCTCCGTAGAAAATAACAAGGTATTGCTGTATTATAGTAAATAATAAAGGTGTGGAGGATACGAGCTGGGCCTCTGAGGCTGCGTGGAAACCACCAAAAATTACTATAAATTTATGTACTGCAGTTGGAGCAGTTGGCCTACAGATCCTTCATTTACAAAATTACTAAAATAATAAAGTTTATATACATTTTTATATTCATTTTGTATACAAATTAACAACAATAATAATGCTATATACCAATAGTGTAAAAAAAGATTTTTATGGTAAATATTTTATACATACAGGGTGGGCCATTTTAATCGATCCACTCAAATATCTTCTAAAATAACGGGTAACGAAAAAAATTGTTCCTATACAAAAGTTGTCCAGGATAAAGGGGGCCATCGTCTATGTAATTAGTTTTGACCTTGAATTTTACTTTCAAGGTCATTTGAAGGTCAAAGCATTTTTTAAAAATGGGAACCCCTATTTTTGACACTGGATTCGGAAAGAGCTCGAAATTTTACGTCCAAAACGGTATTTCCAATTTTTTTATGACCCCTAGAAGGTCACTTTAAGGTCAAATTCCAGAAAAACTGTTTTCATGAATATTGGAGGTCTATTTTTGACACTGGATTCGGAAAAATTCTACGTTAGAAATGGTATTTCCAAATTTTTTTTATGACCATTAGAAGGTCATTTCAAGGTCACATGTTAAAAAATCCTGTGGTTGCTATTTAATTGCATTTTCTGATAGAATAATCGTAGTTCATGTACTTTTTTGAGGAATATTCAACCCCAATGTGACAAGGACCTTGAAAAGGTTCTTCACGATCTTGCTGTACCCAGTCAAAAATTATCGGCCCATTTGAAATGATCTTCTAATGGTCATAAAAAAAATTTCGAAATACCGTTTCGAACGTAGAATTTCCCGTTCTTTCCGAATCCCGTGTCAAAAATAGGCGTTTCCATTGGAAAAAACACCTTGACCTCCAATATTCATGAAAACACGTGTTTTTCTGGAATTTGACCTTGAAGTGACCTTCTAAGGGTCATAAAAAAAATTGGAAATACCGTTTTGGACGTAAAATTTTCCACTCTTTCCGAATTCAGTTTCAAAAATAGGAGTTCCCTTTAAATGACCTTGAAAGTAAAATTCAAGGTCAAAACTAATTGCACAGACAAATGGCCTCCTTTGTCCTGGACAACTTTTGTAGGAACAATTTTTTTCGTTACCGGTTATTTTAGAAGATATTTGAGTGGATCGATTAAAATGGCCCAACCTATATATTAAAAGTTTAAATATTTTAAGGTTAAATATATTTCTTTTACGAATTTCTATATTTATAAATAGCACTTTTTTATTTTTGAAATATTATAATTGCTCTTTTTTAGAACCTAGTGTTATTTGGTGCGCTACGCGCGCCCTCTGTGTCAAGATCGACTTGACTTTCTCGTTAAAAAGCGAGATACCTCGTAAAAATACTCGGAAACCGAACGAATCTCAATCGCTCTATTTATATATATGATTGATTAACCGATGGCTTCTACTTCTCGTAATCGTTGGCTAAAATCCTTAAGGGACCATGACTTCACCAGCCGTTTTCGTTACCGTATTTCTGTATTTAAGGTATATTCTATAAATTAACACTAATTATGAATTGGGTACTCTTGAATATATACTCTTTGAATTACACGTAAACAAAACTTTTGGTTTTGAATAATAAGAACATTGAATTATGATTTCGAAAAATGTTTTTATCTGAATATCCTGATTTTAGAAGTAAGATAAATATACCGTTCTTTAAATAAAAAATTCGTAGGAAAATAAATTTTTCTGAAAAAAATCGACACAAAAGACAACAAATTTTTAAACAAAATTTGCAATCTACAGGAGTTAGAAATTTGTTTATTGATGGACACTCATTCTACCATTTTATGGAAATTTTCACGATTATTCGATTTTTAAAGATGTATACTCCTTGTTTCTCTTTATGTTTTCAAGTGGCGGCGATAAAAATATGATTCAGAAATCATTCAAGAATAAAGTATGACATACTACAAGTGCGTACTACATTATATGCCATATGTATAAATAAATGTATTCCCCATTTAACTGATCAATAATTTCTGAATTATTTTTGGTCTTAAAACATTCTGTATATTTTCCTATTGATTGCATAAACATAATGAAAGTGATATGAACACCAAATTCTACAAAGAAGTTATGTAAGGTAAAGTACCCAATACCTGGACAGATATTGAGCATAATGACAAACGATATTTCCAAAACCAATAAGCGAAACTTTTTCAAACTTTTAAATCTAGTTATTGTTTTGCAATCCATTTAATTAATTTATCTACAGGAAAACTGATCTTAATGTGTTAATTATTTATGTGAAAAAAGTAAGTTTGAAAAAATATTGTAAAGCTCCTAAAATTATTCAAGCTATATTACACTAGGAACAATACCTGGACACACTTGAATTCTAAATTTGGACAATGCGTACGACGAATGTTACTTAAAATTTCATCGGGTTTCAAATCAATTTAAGTTGATTTTAGCTAAATTTAAGTTAATCCCAATACGATTCTGGCTAAAATTTCAGTCAAATCCAACTGAATATTTTTTATAGTGGTATCACAAAATTTGTCTAGCTATCGGGTATTGTTAACTGAAAGGGATATTAAGCTGTACAAGGGTTCGGTTATCCTACATAACCTCAGTACTTTATCTTACGTTTTTTAATGAATTAGATGTGTAAATTTAATCCAATATTCATTCAATTCCAAAGTTTATGGCATAAACTTTGTTAATATATTTATGCCAATTTCGTATGGATAAGTAATAGTACTTTTTTACTACTGTCCAAGTCATGGTCCCAATTTTCGATTTGTCCAGGTATTGGATATTTTACCTTATATTCTGTAGAATGTGTATATATATATTTTGTATATTAAAATACGATTATATTATAATACCAATCACTAAAAATAGAAAACATTATCAAAATCTTTTACTTATCGGAAATATATGGCGATAATAAATAATCCACTACATCTTTATTTCTGGGGAAAGAGCTTTACGAGATAAAGATAAACATAAATTAAATGTATACAATTAGATACACACATCAACAATCTTATCTACACACTTAATTTCAAGAGTTATATTCCCAATGACATTAAAAGGCTTAAATTTAAAGTAGAATGAAGTAGATGGAATCTTTTCAGAGACTTATGATTAATAAAAGTAAGTAGAATTATATCTACATGTATAATGGGAGCATCCGCCAGAAACGAGCCAGCAGGCGCGCGCGACGCATTTTTCGTGCAAAACCCGCTCTGTTTAACTCGCTCGTAATCGTATCATGAGTTTCTTAGAAAAAAATAAAAGACATATATTGATAAATTTATTCCCGCTCTTTCTAATGGTGCTATTCATTTTACTCGGAAACTCTTTCTTCTGGTCGAAAATTCGAGTTGAAAATTCAGTGCCATTTTTCTCAAAGTATCATGTTTTTTTTTCAAATACATATCACCATTGGAAAGTACAAGTCTTAAGCTACAAAACCCTAAATTATCAGAATGCAGTAATCGTATTTTGAGCCTCTCAGAAAAAACACAAGACCCATATATCAATAGATTTTTTCCTACTCTTTCCAATTGTGCTATTCTTTTTACTCCCAAACACTTTCTTCTGGTTGGAAATTCGAATAGAAAGTTTAGAACCATTTTGTTAAAGTATAACATGTTGTTTTTCAAAATGCAAGATTTTTCAGAAAACTATGCGTTCATTGTACAAGATGCGGCATAATCATTCCACTATAATAATAATCAATGTAGTTTGACAATAATAGTTATTTACTACAGAGGATCAGACCCTAAAATTGAACACAAAAGCATGGCGATCTTTTCAAACAACTTAATTCATGATACTGTAGCAGTTTAGCTAATTCAAGAAATTATAATTGATTATACTTTAAAAAATCTTTTAATTTCGTTAAAAAAATCATTTACATTACTATTGGAGCTGCACAACATCTTAAAAATTAACACGATTTTCAGAATCTTCTTCATCATTATGAAGTTTTTCCGTTGAAGTTGAGTGGCACTTTCATGCGACTGCTCACAAAAAAAATTCATGCGATGGAATCGATGCTTCTATAAAAAGTAATGTTAGGCGAGCAAATTTGCGGAAAGTAGGTATGCGATAATTATATATTCACGTCGCAAGATCTTTACCGGTGGGCGACTAAATAATTTGAAAATATTTTATGCTTTTTTTCATGAAAAGGTGAATATGTTAAGACTACAGATAAATTAATACAAAGGCTAGATTCAGCGAAAACAATGCCTGGAACTCAATCGTTTTACTGTGTTAGATTATTAACTGATCCTAAAAATTTAGAACTAAATCGATTTTCAACATCCGAAAACTCTCAATTATATCTATCAGTTAAAAAAGTCGAACCCTATAAAACTCGAATTAAGAAAAACATGAATATTCTGAAAAGACCAATAACAATAATTCAAATTGCTGTGTAATGGTTTTAAATAGGAAACAATGAAAATACGCACTACGTTTATAAAAGCACGCTCGGGCCCAGTGCAAAAATCTTGCGCAGCCGGTCACCGCTGTCATTTTACGACCGCTTCTCGGGAGAGCCTTATAGTTTCGTCAGAGCGAAAATTGTAACACTTCAAATTCCGAAAATGTACAATATAAAAATCATTTTTCACCCAAAATGAGTTCATTTTAAGCATTTTTCAAGATATATGTATGTCTGTACGTATACATGTCATCAAGTAACCCGATTATCTCACCGAAAAATAGATGGAACTCGCTGATTTTTTAATTATCTATTCCTCTAATTACAAGTATCATGTGGTCCTATATTAAGGGAGATCGGTGAGAAATTAAAAAAACCCCAGAGCTTTTAAAAATGTGAAAAAAACGATTTTTTAACATAATTGGTACAAAATGAAATTAAAATCCTACAAACAAATCTGCTAAAACTAATAAAGATACATCTTTTTTATATCGAACATTTTTTTGTACGAACAATATTTGGCAATGAAATAGCGATAAAACCGCTTAAAAGATAAAAAATAGTCGTTTTTTTGCTATTACATTACAGTATTTGACTTTACACAAAAACGGTAAATGTAAAAGTTACAGATAATATTAAAACAAAATATTTTTCTATTTAACATCTTTATATAAAATCAATTTCTAACAAGTTAGACCTATAAGAACGATTTTAAACGCCTAAATATACATAAAATGGTCAATTTTCGGCTATAATTTAACAGGATTTAATTTCACGCCAAAATGTTACGTACAAAGGTTGAAGATAATATTTAAACGAAACTTTTTCATTTAACATTTTCATATAAAACAAATTCCTAATGAGTTATATCTATAAAAACGATTTTTTAATGTCTGTATTGTATACAGTCAATATTCGTTTATTATTTAACGAAATTTAATTTGACACAGATATGTAAGATATGACTTATATAACTAGGTCTGTATAATTTTATTATTTATGCATTAAGTTTTTATAAGTATTTGAAGAGTTGCAATTTTCACTCCAATGAAAATACAAGATTCTCCTGAGCAGTACGGTCGTGCCTATAATGTAAAAACGAAGTTTTAACGCCATATGAGATACCGACATAATTCTAGAATGTCTAAATCTTTTGCGAATGATAACGAAATCACTCAAAAAAATTTCTGGGCATAGAATAAATATATACGGAGCGCCTGACATTCTTGTTTTTTCAAAAAAATACTTGACAATTTTTTAATTAAATATAAATCGCCATGTCTATAAGTAGAAATCTGTATTTTTACTATTTTGTACTAGTTTTAAAAAGAGTATGTCTCACAAAGACGCTGACAAAATCAAGTAAAAAAAATTTCTGGGCATAGAATTAACATATACGGAGCGCCTGGCGTTTTTGTTTTTCTAAATAAGGCTATCAATGTTAATTTATAAAATAATAAAAATCATGGCCTTATCCGAAACTCTTTCTTCTGGTAGAAAATTCGAGTTGAAAGTTCAGAACCATTTTTCTCAAAGTATATCATGTTTTTTTTTTAATGCATACCACCATTCGAAAGTACACGTTACAAGCTACAAAATCCTAAATTTTTAAGTTAGATAAACGTAGAGCTCAAAAATAATAAGTTTAACGGGGGGGGGGGGGGGGGGGGCACCC
>JAWWEQ010049827.1:0-12715 GCA_035583055.1 Torymus tubicola
AAGCGATTTAGGTGATTTTAAAAGAAAAAAAAATTTTGACCTCTCGATTCACCTGAGAACTGCCCATATATATACACTCGCTAGCAACTATTCGTTGCCACGGGCGTTCTGTTTAGAAAGAAAGAAAGAGAGAGACAGATTTTCCCGGCACGATTAAACCACGAGGGCGAAACGCGATATTATATATACGCACAATTTACGCGCTCGCTAAACAAATGAAATATTATCGCGGCCCGAAATCACTCGATTCCGCGTTATGCGTATGTGTGTGTGTGTGCATTCCTTCGCACCCGCAGTGCAGAGTATGGTGTATAACACGTGTTTATATATGTGTATGTATAAGTAGGCGATTGTCGATAGGGATCGAGGAATGGCGCCATTGTTTATGAGGGTTAAAGAGCGGAAAATCGCAGCGGTAGGTATATTGTAAAGCATCGAAAATATAGTTGTTTATGGGTGGAGAAAGAAAGAGAGAGAGAGAGAGATTAGATATGAGCGAACTGCTGTAAGCTGCACGATATGGTTATAGTCGTAATTGCGGTTGAATGGAAATGTTGCATAGCGGCGAAAGAAACGATTGAAATATCGGAGAGGGCGAGAGATAAGTATATATGGAATCTCATCTGGAATGCGTGTATATAGTTCAATACTATATACAATAAAGTTGTAGATTTTATATGCGTATACGCATTATACATATACTAAAACTACATAACAAACTTCTCTTTACACGTAACACATTTCAACGACTTAAAACACGCTTTCCTCGTACACATATACATATATACTAAACCTTGTCTTTTCCATGAACCCCATGAAGTATGACGTACATACGCGCGTGTGTCGTGCAATAAAATTATCCTAAAAAGTATTTAGCATTACCTATTCGATCGCGAAAGCTAAACACACACACATACACATGCATACATACACAACCATCTCATGCGTCCCACCGAAACCAGACTTTATATCTATACTGCAACGACCAACTGGATTCCATGTAATCGATCGCGTATATATAGACGCGTACGCGTGAAACGAGCTATTCGAGAGATTTTAAATCGCACCGTGTATATATATACACGCGTGTTATATTAGATCTAATTGAATGCTCGCGTGGTATTTGATTTATCCGTATCGATATAACGGATATATCTATAGAGAAAAAAAAAGTGTGCGTAATATATGTATATAAAGTATCCTTAGATACTCGGCGACAACAACATGCGCGAAATTATATCCGAGGCAGTACCTAGCAGCGGTGCAATTACCTTACGCATATACCGGATGATAGCTTACGGCGCATTGGAAAGTAGTCTCAGAGAATTCAATAATAGAAAGGGCGAGTTTATATATACGCACGCGTGAGTGCCTATTATGATTTTTTTTCTTCTTTTTTTATACAACGCTCGTGACAAATACGCGGCTCATTATATATATACTCGCGCGTACGCGTGCGTCGATTGTTTTTCTTCTTTTACGTCTCGCGGTCGCGCGCTTCTCTCTCTCTCTCTCTCTTTGTGTGCCTTTCCTTTGTATTTTAATATCGGCGCCGAGTTTCGCTATATATATATATATATATATATATATATATATATATATAAATACACACACACGCCTGTCACCCACACGTGCACCAACTTATTTTTTTCTATTTGCACTTTTTTTGCAAATCTTATTCGAACCTACGGTAACATGACGGCTTCCTGGTTATAAAGAATATGAGTGGTTGTATAGAGGAATTTATTAATCAAATTTTAAGTATGTGCGTTAAATTATAGAAAAGTATAGTATAATTTATATTTGTAAATGTCAGCGTTTTACGGCGCGATAAACAGTTCGCAGAAGCTTATGAAATCCACGCGAGTTGATTCACCATTTAACGATTCACCTAATTTTGCGCATTTAATAAAATCATACTTTACAACCTGCGTATATCATTTTTACGTGCTTATAAAATGTAAATGATTGCGCGTTAAGGCGCGTTTACGAGTGCAGTAACTCTCTCATTCTCTCCTTCTCTCTCTCTCTTTCTCTTGGCGAATGATTGTGTCGATATATCAAAATCCCTCGGCGAACCATTTCAAAATCATCAACGATCAATAATAACATAACTCATGTACATTATATATATATAATATTGTGTAAGGCCCGTCCGAATCCGCGATTGCAAAATTCAATGGCTCCTTAATATACAATAAAATTATGCAATTTTATTATCTCGCACACAATCTGCACAAGTATATATGTACATGTACAAACATTATTTAACAGCGCTGATGGGCAGCAGTTGTAACCACTGTACTTCGCGTCGAGCGTAATTTTAAATAGCCAAGCAACGCGTGGGCAGGTTTAACAGAAAAATATAAATGTCGTAATTTTTTAAGTGAGACGTTTCTCTCTCTCTCTCTGTATGCGTATACGTATGGTTTTCCTCGAAATATCGATAAAAGGAAAAGTGTTTTTACCAACACCCACGCCGTCGATGTATATAAAATCCCATATAGTCGATATCATGAATCTCGTCCTAAATAATAAAGAGTTCGATAAGAACCGATGATACATCATTCCATATACCTCTAATCTAAACTGCACTTTCTTCTACGCTATATTTATCTGCCGGAAAGTCATTTGGGATGCATTTTAAAAACATCATGCTTCCCGGAAAAAAGAAAGTCTGTCATCCTCTCTTTATACACGCGGTGAAATTCTCTCACACACATATATACAGGGAGACAATTAACCCAATGAGACGTATATATACAAGTGAGAGCGAAATTAATTAGACGTTTACATGCGCGTTCGCCTGTGTTTCCCGTCTCCCCGAAAAAGGCAAGAAGCAAATATATACGCGCACACGTATTTATATGTGAATGAATTTTAAAATTTATATATCAACTCAACGGTCGCTCTATAGACTGATTTGGTATGAATCGCGCCGAGATTACGGAGAGTTTATGTCGAGGAAAAGGAAGACCTTCGGTATACGGAGAATAGTAGTAATAAAAAAGTTCTTATAAGGCGGAGACCCGAAGGAAAATCTATTAGAGCGTATAAATATAAAATTAGAAATATAACTTCCGGTTTCCATTAGCGATGCCAGTCGAGTGTATATAACTGATTGAGACTTAATTTTGCAATTACAGATAATGCCATGTTGTGTGTTTATTGTAATTATATGTATATATACGAGACAACGCGTGCATTGTTTTAGTCTTTCATCCGACCTATACCTACTAAGCTATATAATAAATACCATACGTACGTTGTACAAATTACAATGCTGAATAATACCAGCAAGTAAAATATATACATTATTATACTTCTGACACACACACACATACGACAATAAAACAATTCGGTTGAATTAATGCGAAATATATTTTTCGGATAATTGCCCGGCGTGAAAGCGCCCACGAAACAATACCGAAAGAAAACAAGCGAACGTTACCTTAATCGTATATAATAATAAATTGTCGCGAGAAATCACACAACTCGCCCGTTTAAAATCCCATTTCTCGCTCTCCCTCACTTTTCTCTCAATTAATTTCGAGCGAATTCCTTTTTCTTTTTTATTTCCACGTATATATACCATTGCGCTACAAATTTAACCCGACACGCGCCGATTACTTATATTGCGCGCGTTTCTCAACTTTTCATTTCTCACGAAAAGAAATTTCTTATTCTTCAAAAAAAAAAAAAAAAAACAACTGCACATGGACTCTTCTTTGTGTATATATGCGGGCAGCCTAAATTACGCATCGTGTTTTCTACATATAGTACATATAAACTCGTAATGAACACATTTCGTCTAATACACTACGTCCGAAAGGTCGAGCGCGTTCGCGTTGCGCAAGTATATATATGTAATATAGTCACCTCGGGAAAATAAGCAGCGCCCATAAGATGGTGGTACGCGGCCATACCGTACGAAAATCCGTGCCTCTTTTTCTCTCTCTCTCTCTCTCTCTCTTTCTACCGTACACTAATAAACGAAAAAATTACAGGTGTAATACGCGAGCGCATAAATCACTGCGGCGACTGTGGCGTGGCCTTTTTTTCTCTCTCTCTCTCTCTCTCCGTTTCCAAAGAAGTAACCGCGTGGTGCCCAGAGAGAAGTAGAGTGTATATAATGCGCAAGAGTCACTGCGAGTATAGTTTATATTTAGACGCGGGCTCTTTGAAAGTACGGATAGGAGCGTGTGTATAGGATGTAACTGTGTGTGGAAGTGCGTTTTAGAAGCGAGGAAAAGGAGCGAGTTTTCGCGGTATGATTAGGTGGAACGGTGGTGGCTCACATGTGGAGGTTTTTAGAGGTTCTTCGTACTCTTGAGAAAGAGAGAGAGAGAGGCTTTAATGTAACGAGAAGTTGTTGGAAGTTGGTTTATTAGACTTGCCTAAATTTAACTGTACGTATAAAATTATATTTATTTTCGTTTGATGTGTATACATTTATATAGATGTTTGAATGAATAAATATACAAACTCAGGTTGAATAATCTATTGGAAATTCCGTCACCATACATGTTTACTGTAAGCATGACGATACGTATTCCAATAACAACACTATACATCGTATCAATATTATTATTATATATATATTCTTAGGGAGATTTAATCCAGCCTAACGACATTTTAAGACAAATTTATATAATAAGCAACACGAAAAAACACCCTAAAAACCCCATCTCACCCTCTTCCCACAACTTTTAAAAAGACGCGCGATCATCATATTATAACCTGCAACGTCCTCGTCGCACATATATAATACACCATGCGTATATATATATACACCCGAAAGAAACTTACGCGACCCGAAAAATGAAAAATCGGACCTACTCTCGTCGACGATATATACATACACACGATCTCGCGGGCCCACACCCAAATACGGCGTCAGAGCCAAGGCCGCGTATATACTGCAATATATATATACACACGTGGGCCAGTGCACGAAAAACACGCTCGCAAGATGTTGCGTCAGAGTGCAAGATGCATCTCTCTCTCTTCTTGTACATGAGCAAAAAAAAAAGTGACACATCGTTGACGCGTGCGCGTGAGCGGCAAACCTTTGAGGTTCCTCCAAGACTAAGTGGAGTTATTATGGTGAATTGTGATTTTTTTATCGGTTTCGGAATGTGATTGAATGCATATGTGTATGTGTGTGCGAGAGAAAGAGAGGATTGGAGGTAATTTTGAGTGTTTGTACAAGGGACGTGCGGTGATGAGAATTGCTGGCTTTAGGTGTATATATACAGGGAATTATTGTTAAGAGCTATTTGTACATTTATGCGTAATTTGTAGTCCCATCGAGAGATAATACTCGATGTATTTATTTCTTGTATCGGATAATTAGAAGTACATTAAAAAGTCAAATAATTTCTTTGTAATCGGTATGTAGATCTACATCAACGCTATATATACTCATTTGTATTATAAAGTACCACCGCTTTGCTATCGGTAACCGCCATACCATTATTATATTCCTCTTATTATACCGATGAATTTATATACCCTTTTAACTTGACTTGCGTGAAACACAAGAAAATTATGTGCACAACTATACTTGATTATATTATACATTCCCTTAAACTATTCCCATGAACAAGAGTAACAGCGACGCACATCATTATCATCGCCATACTTACTATACATATACATATACCAAACCCGTTCTCCATCCACATTTTCAAATATAGTTTCGCGGAAGCGTGCATGACGTTGTTCGGCTCATTTTATTTTACAAACGCGCCCACCGCGCGCGCCCGTGTGTAAATAGGCGTAAAAGTCGCCACGCAGAGCACAAAAAATTTAACGAAGCGTGAAACCGCATATTAATGCAAATCCGTGCTCGTCGCATATATACTAAGTCTCTTAGAGTAGTGTAGACACGAGGATATAAATCGTCGCATTGAAGGTGTGAATAATAATAATAATAACGTGGTACATAGTGTTCACTGAGTGTATATGTTTAAATTTATTAAATTATAATAGCGGGTACGCGGGTCCTAAAAGAAATGCAAAACAAGAGAACTACGGCGGTATTATTTATATGTTTAAGCAATCGCTTTCTCGCCTCATTACAGGCATTTACGTGGCAAATTGTTTTTCTTTTTCTTTATATATATACGCACATGATTTATAACAAAAGCCGCAAGTGTACATACCTACTTGTAAACCTGAAAAGAAAAATGACGACCGAGCAGCCTTTAAGAAACACACATACGTATATATACGACTTAATCATACGAACGGGCAATTTGGCACGGCAAGAGTGAATCAATTTGAAACAATTTACCAGGCCGCTCGCCTCGAGAGCAAGTCAGCTTTATCGTTGCCAATCTAACGGAGCCGCCGCCAAAACTCGACGCCGATGATCCGTACCGGCGCCGTTGCCAATTAAGACACACACACGAGAGAGAGTGGAGAGAGAAAAGAGTTTGGATTCGCGGTTGTTAAGTGTGCCTGAGGCGAATCCCCTCGGTCGGGTGTAATTAGCGGGAAATGAAGGCTTCGTGTAGGCGCCTTAAATGGACAGAGCCAGGAAGTTTCGAGATGTGTCGAGTGGTATTGAGTATTTTGGTGATGATTTGCATAAAGATAGATTTTACGGGAGAGAGAGGCTATATACGACGTGTATATCTGCGTGTGGTGTAAGAAATGGAGAAATCTTTTCTTTTTTTTCGGGAGGGAATTTTGATTGGGTGCGGTAATAATGAATGAGGTTTGGTGGATTTATGAGAAACGGTGGTGATATATATAATGAAGATAGTTTGTAAGATGTGAATGGAACTGGGATAATAGATGGAATATTTTTAATGGAATTGTAGTAGATTCATTGGCTGACACGTACGCAGAATTTTTTTATGGTACAATAGACCACTTAATTTTTGTTTTTTTTTTGTTTTTATAGACATAACTTGCAATTTATATTCTTTTATTATTTTTTTAACACTTCATTAATAGTCATAATTCCTCGTATAATAACAAACCCAAATGTATCATCATCATCATCATCACCATAAACTCCAACCGCGAGATACATTCACGCATTCAAATTCACAGTTACCATTTCGCCACGCTAATTTATCGTCATATCTTCGTCGTTCCGGTTTACACCATCATTCACATATACACGCGTAGGCTCCTTATATATTTATAGACTAAACAAAAACGAACGAAAATCGCCGCTCATCGTCTGTATAAAGCGCGAATATTCTCGCCTCGACGCTCGTAAAGCATTCTGTATACGCATCTTCTCTCTCCCTCTCGCTCTCTCTTTCTCGAGAAAAAAGTAGCGGGCGACATTTGTAACCCACTCGCGACACTTTTTACGAAAAATTCCTCTACCTCCATAGCATAAATTGATTATCAAACGGCATCGCAGGCAAGCGCGTACGCGCGCGCGCGTATAGCATTTCTAATGGGGATTTCGCGATCGATCGTAAAAATCGCGCTTAATGCTTTGGATTTTTTTTTACGAGCTAGATAAGAAAAATGTTTTTGCCGTTTTTTTCCCCTACCGCGTGTGTATAGAACATGTTTTTTTCTCTCTTCCTCTCTCCCTCACTCTTACTACTTATGCTGTTATATACACGCATCACCGCAGTGGAATTTTGAAGAATTATTGCGAAAACCATCGGACCTGCGAAATTGAATTCGCCGCTTTATTTGACAGGCATGTACATAACTATACATATGAGTAAGAGGACACACATGTGTATATATATATATATATATATATATATTTATATAGTTGCTTACAGCAGGACACACGCGCGTGAACTTTTTTGCTGTTCGCCACGTCATGTACAAACGTCGTGTAATCGCGATGTTAAAACGTATAAGAATCGGATCCAATCTTCGTTACGTAATCGCGCCTTGTCACCGTATATATATATATACACACACTTATAGTGGTAACGCAAGCAAGAAGAAACACTGCAAATTGGAAAATAAAACAATCGCACTATATGTACATGTGTGTGTGTGTGTCTGTTTAAACGCTGTTATATACCAACGTCCGGTTAAAAATCATCACCGTTAATGAACCAAAAAGGAACAACCAACGCTTTCACGCTGCCGCGCAGTTATTATTATCAAATCGATAAACTGCAGACACCGTAGCAGCAGCAGCAGCACCGTTCGTGAATGAAAGCCGTGCATTGTAAGGCACAGGGTGAAAAAGAACGAGGGCAAGAGCGCACACAACCAAGTTGTAAAAAAAAGATGAAAAAAAAAAAATCGGCGAACCCCATTTATCGTACTATCGCCAAGTCGTACTAATGCTTCATTAACGCAGCGTGCTTAAACAAATAGCAATTCTATAGCTTCGCAGTCTATCTCTCTCTCTCTCTCTGTCGCTCTCTCTCCCGCTTGGGTCCATTCATCTTGTGCACGCGATAAAGAGAAAAACATATATATACACATACGTAATATCTATTCGATCGCGCGCACGTCTAAATGAAAATTATTTGCAAATCCATTAGCGTGCAAGAGAGAGACGCAAAAACAGATCCTCTCTCTTTCTCTCTCTCTCTCTTTCTCTCTATAGATATTGCGTAACGAACAAACGAAGAAGAATGGCGGTGTATATCTCGAAAAATTAATAGCCTACAAGCGGAAAACTTAATTTTCCGTCGACTCGCATTACGCGATCGTTCGATCACGCGCGATTCTTCTCTCCTCTCGTATATATATATACTTACACACACACACACACACACACACACACACACACACACACACACACACACACACATAAAACCACAACAACACAACAACGGACCTCAGCACGCATTAATTTCAATCGGCGCGCTTATATATAGCTATATAGCTCGCACTTCATTCATCAGAGATGTGTGTGCATAGATATATACACACTCCTATGCGCTGCTGCAGTCTCGGAGCGCGCAACAATTATAAACGGCCGTATATGAATGAACGGAAAAGACAATGCGACGGACAATACGTAGGAGAGAGCGACAACGCATCGCGCATGAGTAATTATAGCGTCTCATCGCGACCGCATAGAAATGATGCGCGTTAACCGAGAAGCTGCTGCTGCAGCCGTTACTTTGCGCATGCTGCTCTATACAGTGGGTGCCGCTTGTATACTGGTACTACTCACACGCACACGTTTAACTCGAGGCGAGGAACGAGCGTAGGACGAATTCCACACATTCGATAACGCTCAAGGTTTCGCCTATATACTCGTGCGTATATATATATATATGCTGTAGTTGCGAAATCCCGGCTAATGCAAGGCGTCGCGCGCGCTCGCGCTTTTACGAGCCGAGCAGCAGCAGCAACAGCTACCTGAGTATATATATGTGAATGAACATGCTAAAAGAGAGAGAGAGAGAGAGAGAGGTTGCGCGAGAGTTCGAGTTCATTCAGTTAAAGTCAGCTGTGTGTGTATATGTGTGTGCGTGTGCGTGACGAAAGCAAGAAATGATGTTTTGAATGGGCATGGGTTCGTGACGCTGACGTTTTTTATTGGATATATATACATATATATAGTACGAAGTAGAAATATTATATATACATTTTTTACAGGTACAATGGTTATGTATGTCTGTGTGTGTGTGTATGGAACAGGCTACTACAACGAGCTGGTTCTTAATGGTAGCGCAAACTCGATAATTCGTGGATTTTACGCGGCGCGCGTATATATAGTGTCGATGTTTATTGGATCGTTGCGAACTCTAATGCGTATATATATACATATATACGAGCAGTTGTACCGGCGGCTATACTACGCGGTAAAAATTTCGCTATATAGAGCTATATACCTGTCCAATAAGTCATTTTACGACTTGTGGCCGCCGCGAGCGCGAACGAGCAAATGCGGTGTATTATGTAAGGAGCGCAACGAGTGTATTGGGAAAAAAAACAACGAGATGGAGAAAATTAATTAAGGAGGGAAACATATATACTTTTAATCTTGCACGCGTTGTTGAGCATTTATATATTTTTGTACATATCGCGGTTGTAAAATGTGTGTATATCAGGGTAATAAAATGCGAGCTTAAAATTTCTTATACTGAATATTTGTTTACACGGGGGGAAAAAAAGCTGTAAAATTCGGAACGGCTGTATAGGTGTGTTTTGCATGTGTATGTATATTAATACGGAAAATACAAGAAAAGAAACGACGTTTATGTATAAATATGTGAGGAGATCCTATATCGAGATAAGACCGCGTAGGAATAAAAGCATCGGGAATATAACAATGCGAACTGTATATATATATATACATATACGCTGCAGTTGAAAGACCACGGATACAACAGCTGACTATCAATTAGATGTTTGTCCGTCTATACGACACACGAGGCGGCGTCCGACCTTTCCTTCGCCCTTTCTTATATACAAAGATTTTTTTTTAATTCTGTTTACTTTATATTCACTGTGCGATAAGCTTTCACAAAATGCATACGAAAATTATGCCGTTGAATGCAGCTCGAGTTCTATCCTTCTCTATTCCAGCAAAAGAGTAAACATTTCAATCAGTCAAATAAAAGATAAAAGTATCATAAACGTAGGTGTATATCCTGGTCGAAAAGAAATCAGCATCGACCGTTCGATCCTCATTAAAAAATCAGCTATATCCTAATCCAGATTAAGGCCATCATACACTATACATCCTCTTCCAACAACGTTTACATCCCACATATTTAAAAAAAAAACAACCATATGGAAAAAACAATTATACATTCTCCTCTATAACCAACCCACTACACACATCATATCCGTCATCCAATTCGCGCATCTCCATAAAAGTCAATCCTCCACATCTCACCCAGCACTCGCAGATTCTAATCACCGGACCTCGCAAAATCGAATACCGCGGTTGCGGTCGTCGTCGCCTGCTTACTCATGCATTGTGAAGGAGCACGCGTTCACATATATATATACACACACACGTACCAGGTGTCTTTAGAACGCGCGCACGCGCACGCGCCATAAACGGACCTCTCGCATAACTTCCTGGCTCGGTTGCTGCCGCGCCGCACGTGATTCGCGAAAGTGCGTCCGCTTCTTTTCTTTCTCCGTCTCTCTCTCTCTCTCTCGGTTCTATATAGGTATGGATTGGCGTATATGTACGCGCGAGGCTTGTTGTGTAGTGGCAGGGTCCAAGAGGTGAGAATATATTTTGGTAGCGGTACGATGGTATATGACTAAAATTGAGAGGAAAGTTGCGAGAATGTTTTTGCTGTGGTTGGAAAAATGATGAGTGAGTTGTTAATGAGACCGAAGGTGTGTGGAAAGTACAGGATTTATTATGAAGACGAAAAGAAAAAAACAGAAAATTGATTAGGAACTGTCGGAGAACGTAGAATAATTATGATATCGTGTGTGTATATATGGTTACGGAATATAACGACGAATATAATTAGGCAAGTGAAGAAAGAAGAATTAGATACATTTTTACAAGGTTATATAAATCTAAAAATGTCTCGTCCTACCAGATTTGTCTGTTTCTACTGATGCATACGTATACTTCTTTTCCTAAGCAATTCTTAAAATGGAAACACAAAATGAGGTAAAACGTAAATTTATCTACTTTACATTTTACATGGGAATTTGCAAAAACTATGTGTATACTTATTATTTCCTTCCAAGAGACACGCACACAATCCACACGTCACGTAGAAAACGAAAACCCGAGCTAGCTGTATATACACAACACGCGCGTTTAAGATGTGTAGCACACACTAATTTTCATTAAAATTCATTGACGCTATACAACCGAGGCAAAAACTATTCCGGCAAAAACGAAACTTTTTCTGAACAACCGCACAGAGTTTAGCGGGTCAAGGCACGCGCTTGCACGCACTCGACGTGTATATAATATGAGCTAACCTATCTCATCCTAAAGTAGTATATAATAACCATCTATATAGGCGTTACGAAAATTTCAAGTTTTTTATTTCTTCAATGCTAATTCAATGCATTGTCTTACAATTATAGTTCAAAGCTTTACGATCGCGTTGTCCTGTCGCTCGCGAATGATTTAAACCCGAGGCGCCCCTATACGAAAAATACCTATGCGGAATTTTCGCGAACAATTAGCCGCGTATAAAATTCACGGAATGCCTATAAATATGCTAATTTTTGACTTATGTAAACGGTATAACAATGCGCGAATGCCTGTACACATGCAAAGAAAACGAAAACATTAAAATCAAGGAATTTATCTGGCTGTGTGCGCGAGTATGTCTCGCGAATATACCGCGCGCATGAGAAAAGACATCCTTAAGCTAACAATTCCAGTATATATATATATATATATATACACTAAAACCTCTATAAACACACATACACACAGAGTTTCCGCCATTAATCTCCCATCAAATTACCTAGAGAGTTGTACCTTCCCACAGGCCCCGAAAGCACAGGCGTGTGTGTGTCACCCTCGTGAACCACATATCGGCATCGCGATGCATCGGTCCGGTAAACAACTGTACTCTCGACCGATATATATATAAACTCACGGGCGGCGACGGCGGTAACTCGTTATTATACACATGCGCACGAGATTACAATCACGAGAGGAATTTCGCGAACGTAGAAACACAAAAGAGCGACTTTCTATCTGTAAAATAAAAGGTTCATATTATGCTGATTTGCAAAATTGCTTATCCCACTTTTGCCGTTATGATCATCGTATAGACTGCTTTGAATTTTATCGGATCGGTGTTTTGCTATA
>JAWWEQ010049828.1:0-12712 GCA_035583055.1 Torymus tubicola
CTGTAGATCTTTGTCTGCTAATTGTTCTTTTAGAATTTTATTTTTATCTTTTAGTTCTGCAGTCAGTTCTTGTAGTAACTTATTTTCAATTTTCATGTGCTCAAATTCTGCTTTTTCAAAAACTGCTTCACCGTAAACTGTACCATCTAAATCCATTTTTGTATCATCATACTCTTGTCTTGTTTCTTATTGTACCATTCTTCGTTGTTAGACCTGTATCATCTGCTCTTGCTGTACCTGCATCAGTTTTTCTTGTTCTTTAAGTTTATTTTCCATTTCTTTAATTTTATTTTCATATCTCTGTTCAATCATTGTTATTTCACTTCTTGCAGAGTTCTTAATTTGTGCTATAAATATTTTTGTATCACTCGTTAACGCCTGGTCTCCACTAATCTCATTTATGTTCAACTCTGTGCGGTTTTTGCACATTGCTAGTGTTTCACTTATCAGCATACCGTTTCTTTTCCTGAAGTCTTTCGTATGATAGACATCTTCGCAAATGATACAAACCACTGATTCAAACTTTGTGTCATTGTGGCATTTATAATATTTTCCCCCGGGACGATCAGGGGGTTTCTTTGCCGCCAATGTCATTCCATTTACTGTTTATGAATAATTTTACAATTTAAAATAGTATTAATATTTAGAATATTTAAGTCATCATTAAGTTATAAGAAGTTGATTTTATATTTTAATATTAACATTCTCAAACACTTACGTATTAATATAATACATAAATTATAATTTAAACATTTAAATAAAATTCGATTTAATTAGAAGGAATCAATATTTAAGAAATCTCAATGTTTTTTTGTGATAATAAATTGAACATTCAATCTTTTTATGAAAATTAAAGAAGCTTTAAAAAGTTTATATAAGAGTCAATTTAAAAAAAATGGATACAGCAACTGCTTTAGCAGAATGCTTTCTCAAAGAGAATTGATAAATTACATCAAATAATTTTTTTAAATGTATAAACGTACAATTCTATGAAAATCTGTGATCTAGAAAACGTATTACTTCCAACTAATGAAATTTCATCTATTATTATTATTATCTTTATGAAATATAAATCAGACAGGGCGAACCAATATTAGCTACTAGAATATATCTGTGGCTTCCCGGAATAACGACTTAAGTCGTTAAGAGAAATCGACATTTTAAATTTTCTGTCATGACACTTGATACGTAAGATTACAATGCGTAAGATGGTCAGAACAATTGAGACATTTACAAAGGTATCAAATATATCTTTTGATCCCCACTATCAGCTGCTAGAATACATTATTGTTTTATCTTTAAACAAACAAAACAATGGACTTTAGTCGTTATTCCGCAAGCTGTGGACTTAAGTGGTTTAGGGAACTTGTTCAAATAAGATAAATAGCATACTTATTTCTTGACTTAAAACACGGAATACGAATACTTTTTTAAATATTCATTCCCGCGTATACGCCTTCTAAGGGAATGTGCGTCAAGTGAACGAAATTCGGTACCGAATACCGAATGTTACTTACTGTTTAAATACACACTCGCCCCATCGTTCGGCAATCAAAGCTCTTGTGTTACCTCCTATTATCTATTCTACTATCGTGCTTTGATTTTTGTTGCTGTAAAAATAGGTCATAATCGTTTCTGTTTATTATGTAGATAGAAATCTCACCTTATTTTTGAAAAAGAAATGAATAAATAAATAAAGCATATGAAAAAGGGTAGTTAGAAGGTATGAATTCCCGTGCTAATTCATTTTTGAATAAAATGGACTTAAGTTATTATTCCGGGAAGCCACAGATATATGTCTAGATTAGATTTGAACAAGCAAATAATGTATTTATATATTAATATAACTTGTACATAATGTAATCTCAAGGTAATTTCGCGGTCCGGGTTTCAGGTCCGTGGCGTTGCCCCGGCATTTTAAAGCCTTTCAGAAAATGTGACAAAGTAAGCTTACTTCCGACGCATATCCAAATCCAACGCCGTAAAAGAATATTTTCGATATTTCTATATTTTTCTTTAATTTTTTTTTAACCGCCTTAATATTATCCGATAGGGATGACAAAAATAGTTATTGATAGGTAATTTCAAATCCTTTCAGAAAATGTGACTACTTCCGACGGATATCCAAACCCGGTGCCGTAAAATAATATTTTCGGAAATATCGAAAATTATTGAAATCTGAGAGTCGAAAAATTTCACCGATACAAAGCTTTCTCTGTGAGAAAGCAACAGTATTTATTTTTTCACACTCCTTGCTAGAAGTTCGATTTCTCGACTGCTGTGCTAAATGATGCGTGCAAAAATTCTACTTCTTGCACGGAGTATGAAAAAGTACGGTTTGACACTTGTGTGAGAAGTTGATTTCCTCCTCGTGTGATTTTTGACCCTCGCTTTTGGGATGAAGCCTCAATGACTCCTAAAAAATGTTAAGAATCATAATCGCTTTCGAAAAATATTTTAATCATGTAATATTATTCGGCCAAAGAGAGCCACCACCTTGTAGGTGGAAGGAATATTATTTTTTCACCTAACATCTTGCGGTAGGCGTCTGATGAAGGCTACTGGAGCATCACTGATGAGTCCACTCCAGTACCTCGGATGAAATGCCTTGAAAAAATAGCCTTCACCTTCCGTAGTCCGCAAATCCCGTGGATCAATTAGATGAAAAAATAAGATTCCTTCCACCTACAAGGTGGTGGAGACTCTCTTTGGCCGAATAATATTACATGATTAGAAGATTCCTAAAAAAGTATTAGATATTCTTGATAAAACTTTAAGAGATGCCAGTTACAAGAATGAACGTTTTGGAGGAAAGTTAATTGCTTTAGGTGGTGATTTTCGACAAATTCTACCAGTAGTTAAACTGGGATTTAGAAATACTATCATAGAAGAGACAGTCAAACACTCATACCCTTGGCCATTATTCAATATTTCAAATTTAAAAATAAATATTCGTACACAATATAAAGAATTTGCATCATTTTTATTACATATTGGTGAAGGTATAATTAATCCATTTTTAATTTCTAATCAATGGATTACAAATGATGTTTGCAATGACATTTATAAAAATATTAACAATAATTATCATTTTTCTAAAAGTGTAAATTTGAGTTTACATAACGAAGAAGTAAATATGTTAAATAATAAAATATTAAATTTAATTAATAATGAAGCAGTAACATATTATAGTATAGATCACGCAACACATAAAGGAGTAGATCAAACAGATGAAAATATTCATTTAACTTACCCAATAGAAATATTAAATAATATACGTGAAGGTTTACCTCCATATAAAATAACATTAAAAATAAATACTATTATTATGTTAATTCGTAATCTTAGTATAGTCGATAGTTTATGTAACATTACACGTCTAAAAGTAATGAAATTATACAAATGTAATATCGAGGCAGAAATTATTACTGGAGAAAATAAGGGAAATAAAGTATTTATACCTCGTATTTCATTAAATACTTGTAAATTTCATCTGTACCATTTATTTTATACAGAAAACAATTTCCTACTATTTTAGCTTTTGCAATAACTATTAATAAATCTCAAGGTTTGATAATGACGGTATATATATAAAATTTATTTACACATGTAGCTCTTTCTAGATGTAAAAACCCAAATAATATATGGGCATATCTCTGGAACTTTTGATTTTGGTGATGATGCATAGTTTCGCCTGTAATGACAACAATTGCTATACTTAAAATGCATTTTCGACGAGAAAATATATTATTGTAAGGGTTACTGTAGTGTTTCAGCCGATTCGAACCATTACCCATTCGTCATAACCCCGAAACCACCTGAAAAAACCAGTAAGTAAATGTGATGATTTATGACTTTTTAATTTTTCTGAAACTGCATTTCGTTTACCGAATTTTTGGAGGCTGACAATTTTTTGCACTAATCTGACATATGTTGGTATGAGAAAAAATAATATTGGTCGGTGTGCCGCTCATGGGAAAGGTAAAAAAAAAATTCTCAAAGTAGCGATGCTGAATTATTAAAAATTATCGAAAATTTAGTTTTTTCATCATAACTTTTTTACCGTTTGGTTTGTTAAAAATGGTAAAAAAGTACTATATTCTACTTAATGTACTCTATAAAATAGCATCAGAATGAAACTTGTGTCTATAATAAAACCAGAGCTATACATTTTAGAAATTTAGAAATTTACTATCTGAAAGGAAACTCGAGAAAAAAAATCACGTTGTCAGCTGGCACACTAATTTAACGATAAGTGAATGGTTTTTTATATTGGAAAATGATTCTTCTATACTTGTATAATATGTTGTAAAATTGGTAAATGCGTAAGTCGCAACTAGTTTTTAAGGCGAGATTTTGGGAATGTCAAAATGTGAGTCAAAACACGTAATATAAACAAACGCTATTTCTCCTTTATGGTTGTCGCGTGTTTCATTTTTTAAAAAAGCAACTGTTAATAATGTTCAAAAACCGAAATCAAAGAAAAGAAAATTACCAGAGAAAAGTGTTTTTACCGATGAAAAATAAATAAATAATTTGTTGTTACTAAATTATTGATTTTTTAAAAATGTGTTTAAATGCTTTTTTTTGTAATGTCGAAAATCAAAAATTCTAGAGATATGCTCATATACATACAAAATGAATATGAAAATATAAAAGAAATACCAAACATTGTGTGGAATGAAATATTAAATAATTAATTTTGTTTTTACTGTAACGATGATTACGATATAATAAAATGATTAAACTTAAATTAAGCTTAATGCATATTAAATAAGTGAAAAATATTTTTAATAAAGTTTATTTAAATAATTTATATATAGGATAATTTATATTATTTGTAGCGGTGTGGCACACTGCAAAGACGAGTACGGGTTTTCCGCGAAAAAGAGTATATGTCTAGCGCCGATCATCTGCTCCTCGAAAGGAGCGCGCGTGATGTAATGTATGTGAGTGTGAGTGAGATGGCGCGAGAGAGAAAGAGAGAGAGAGAGAGATAGAGAGAGAAAAAGAGAGAGAGAGACCCGGTAATGAGGAGACCGGCCTATAGTCAGTGAAAAACTGCCCGCTCTAGAGAAAGGACCCTTGTTCTATTGCTCGTGATTTCGAAAAGTTCACGGAGAAAACTGGTTACGCATGTCAACAGTGTTGCCCTCACAGCCCACGAGTGTGATCTCTTTCAGCGCCGCGCGGCGTGGTGTAAGGGCAACACTGTTGACATGCGTGACCAGTTTTCTCCGTGTTTGTGCGCGCACGCATCTCTTGCTGAACTTCATCTTCTGTCGTGGTTCTGTCAAAGAAGTTTGCCGATTAGATCGCCATCGAGGATCGATTGGATCACCCTTTTGTCCATGGAGTACATCAAGTAGCCGCACTAGGAGATCAAACCAAAGCGGAAGCTGGTCGGGCGCTTCGTAGAGCGTGTATCGTCATGGCTGCCCAGCCCGGTAAGCGATA
The DNA here is from genome assembly GCA_035583055.1 of Torymus tubicola. NCBI lineage: Eukaryota > Metazoa > Arthropoda > Insecta > Hymenoptera > Torymidae > Torymus > Torymus tubicola. The sequence continues at coordinate 5,458 of JAWWEQ010049828.1, forward strand.
GATGTATAATTGCGCATTGTAGGTGTGCAAGCGGTAATATATGTTAGTTACTCCGCCTTTTGTGAAACTATAGTAGCGGCTACTCGTCCAGCCTATTTTTCTCTCTCTCCGCGAAAGATTCTTGGCGAAAGACGAATGTGTGTTGTGTCCTTTGTGATGATCTGTGCGTACTTTCTTTTTATTTGTTCGTATGTTTTATATTTTAAGTTACTGCATAATAAACAATTAAAATTTCTCTCCTAAGATTTAACTCGTTAATTTTCCCTCAATAGTATTTATCCAAATTCCCCGAAACGTTGCCGATAAAGTTGAAATATCGAACTACTTAAGAATAAATTGAAATAAATTGATTGACTTTGCTTTTCTTTCTTGGGATTTCGCGTTCGATTTCAGAGCGTATTTCTCAGTGTACAGAAGCCGCAGCAGAAGGAAGCAAAGGTAAGTTCGGCCAAATCGAACAAATTAATATTTTAATATTTTAATTTAATATAATAAATAAATTAGCATGGCAATATTAATGTTTTTTTTTATAACAAAATTTCTTTCTATAAATTAATTTTAAAAGGAAAAAATAATACGAAGTTTTAGAGATCAAAATTTTGCAATTAAATAACAATAATCCTTTGTTATTGTACGAATGATATAATGAATAGATATTGATTATTATTATTTGCTAATAAAATTGTTAATATTAATTAAAATAAATAAAACTCGCACTTTAGTGTCAGGCAAAAATTAGAAGATCAAAAATAATTTTGGTTACTTTATATAATTACATTGTGAAATGGAAATAATTTTAATAAATGAATTTAAAAAAATAAAGGATGACCTTGACTGAAAATAAATGTATAAAGTGTTTTGAGAGTTAAAGGATTTTTTTATTTATGAAAATTTAAACTCGGTTTATTCAATAGAAAAACTACTAGTACAAATTAAATAGGCATTATTTATTTATAAGCGAATTAAATAAAAACTGAAATCTCGGTAGGTATTTTAATTTCAAATTGTACTACTTTTCGGGTGAAATATAAAATTATTATACGAATATAATTTTTTTTTTGTTACCCAAATTTTAATTGAAAGTAAGTACTCGCGCGTGCACAAGGTAATTTTAAAATTAAAATGAACACACAACAAGAGAATGAAGATATGATTAGCGACATCAAGCAATGGACGTTTGAACAGAACTTGAGTGAGTTACACAGAAATCTAACAAGGTTAGAATTGAGATCTGATGGTACACGAACCAACAGAGCTCAAAGGTTAATTCAATGGATACTAGGAGAATATATACCAGCATATGATATTATACATAGAATAAAACTTTAAAATTTTACGAAAATAGAATTTAGATGTTACATAATTTATATTTTGTGAAATATATATTTCTTTCATATATCCTACACAATGTCAAAAAGTTAAACTCGATATATAAGAAACAAATAAATATAAAAAAGTTTCAAAATAATGTAGAGGTTATAGAATAAATTAAAGAAAATATATTTATACATATATTTCTGAAATGCTTCTGCGTTTTTTTGTAAATATTATAATAACATATTTTCATGAATTTTTAAAAAAATAAAAAATTGTTAATATTTGTTTAAGAGTTTAAATATATAATGAATTTTTGATAAGATTTCGCTTATAATGAATTATGATCTACTAAGTCATATAAAAATAAATATAATTATTATGTAAAGACGTTACGTAGGGCTGCTGACGAAGGATACCACTTAAAAAAATCCTACGCGCCCGTGAACAGTAGCTCTAAGGTGCCGTGGAAAACTTTAAAATATGTACAATATATATTTCTTAAACATATTAAAAAATCAATACCATTTGACAATGTTAGTAACGGGAGGTTGAGGAGCGGAGCGAACTGGGGGCGAAGCCTCACTAGTATATCTCCCTGTATTATATAGACGTTTTCAAAATGTGTCTGTCGCAGACCCCCCTCACCCTCCCCCATAGTAACGCCTCAAAGATCAAAAGGTGTTACTCTATCACGTCTAAGGTGATGATCTATGACATCAACGTTCAAAAGGTGTTACTCTCCAGCACAAAGGTATTAACTCTATGACATAAAAGATCAAAAGGTGTTACTCTTTAACACAAAAGGTGTGACCGTATAACATAAAAGGTGTTACTCTATGACATAAAAGTTCAAAAGGTTTTACTCTTTAACATAAAAGGTGTGACCCTATAATATAAAAGTTCAAAAGGAGTCACTCTATCACATAAAAACTGTTACTGTATGACATAAAAATTCAAAAGGTGAATACTCCTCAACATAAAAGGTGATACACTATGACGTGAAGATCAAGATGTGTTATGCTATGACCTAATAGATGAAAAGGTGTCACTCTATTACATCATAAGTGTGACTCTAAGACATAAAAGGTGTTACTCTATGAAATAAAAGTTCAAAAGGTGTTACTCTATGACATAAAAGTTCAAAAGGTGTCACTCTTTAGTACAAAGGTGGTACTCTATGACGTAAAAGATCATAAGGTGTCAATCAATACCATTTGACTTAATAACGGGGGTTAGCGGGCGTATGTATCTCCCTATATCATATAGCTAAATCAAAAAGCCTACCACCTATGCTCCTCTCGGCCGCCTTCACTCAACCCCCCTCAGAATAACGTAAAAACTTTATACATCCCTGGACCCCCTCGCCCCCCTCGGCTCCCCTCACCCCCCCAAAAAAAAATTCAGCCTCCCTTCGCGTCCCTCCACTATTGGCAAAAGTAAACAGAAGCAATCTCTTTGTGCAATAAACTGTTAACTCAGGACAAAGTACTCGCGGACAACTAATTTTTATTGCCAAAACACACTCTGATGTAATGTAAACTATCAGACCATTTTGACCGTATGGTTTTACCATTATTTTTTTCTTCAGGAGACTTAGGCTGCAGTATTGGTTATAAGAAAAAAACCATATGATTCAGATTAATATTACAGCATTATTCATATAGATTAGCTTACACACCAAATTCCGAAAATTTCAGTCTACTCTTATACGGAGAGAGATGAACTCAATAATTCTTTTTACATACTTATATTATGTTAGAGAACAATATAATGAATTATTTTAGACAAAATCAAAAAATATTACTTACTGATCGCTATTAAGGTTTAAGGGATAATTCATGAATAGTGTATTAAATATATCGGAAATTTTTGAAACAAAAGAAAGAATATTTTTGTAAAGCCAGTGACTTATATATGCAATAGCAATAGTAAGAAACATCAGTCGAACGGATATTGAAAAAATTTCGTATCGGAACTACGCCTAATGATATAGCAAATATTATAGTCGGGTTATTGTATAAAAAATTTAAATATTTACTTGATGATATAGAAAAACATCAAATTTTTGGAAACGTTTTAGCTTATGTGTATACAATTGAATTTGAGAAAAGCCGATAACCGCATACGCATGTAGTAGTAGCATTAGATTATAACAATACATTAATGACACCAGAAGCTATTGATAAACACATTTCTGCTGAAATACCTTTTAATGGCGATAAAAAATTAGAAAAATCGGTTATAAAACATATGTTATATGAAACACAGTAAAACTCTCCGTGTTACGATAAATATAAAGATGTTTGTAAAAAAAATTTACCTAAAATTTTTTGTAAGAGTTAGAGCAAGCCAAGCTATGTTGGAGTCGGCAGCGGTGTGGTGCGCAGGCGCAGCGTCTGAGTTGCCGCCAAACTCCGTTCGAGCGCATTTTTCGGCTGCGTGGTTGCGGCGGAGCCCGCGCACTCACCGGCCCTGCGCGCGCCGTTCCGGAGAGAGGGAGGTGCGTCCTCTGGAAAAGCGGGAATCCCGGTGGCTCCCCTATAAAAGAGCGGAGAAGAGAGCGCCTCGGCCTCTTCTTGTCCGCCAGCCGCGGACTAACCACTTTTGCCGGGAGACGCTCCCACTGAAGAATAGGATTGAGCAGAGTCTCAAGTATGACGATTCCATCTTGATCCGCCTGTGCTTAACCATATTAATTATGTCATTTTGTTCGTTTGTCGACTGATTCGGCTTATTTCACTGTCTTCAATAAAGTTTATTTCAGCGGTTAATGTTGTTTGAGTTCTTTTCTGCCCACACCCCATCTGACGTTCCTCGTAAGAAGTACGACGCGAACATTTGGTCGTTTGAGTCGGATCGCGGGTGTAAGGAATAAGAGCAAAAATCTAAGTGCATCGATTAACTTACATAAGGTAAGCAGCAGTCATAAGTCCTATCGAAGGAAGGACAAAGAGTCCTACTTCCGCTACGCTGCCGGGACAATTTGCCAAAAGCGCAACATAACGCGTCCGGCAGCCATACGTGATCCATGCGGTCACTTACGAGGATGTCATAAGGACGTCAAGGGAAAGACCGCAATATCGGAATGTGTGCTTTAATACTTCTTTGTTTCAGGGTTGAGGCCGCATATATCTCAATCTCTCATCATGGATCTCCTCGATGAACAAGCGGCATTGGCAACATCAATTTCTAATTTTTATAAGGAATACTTTGAAGGCAGGCCGCAAACATTTCACTCCTGGATTTCTACAAGGTCGTCGTGAATGCCTGGAGAAGTATTGGATGACGTTAAAAGCCAATCATCAACAACTCCTGAAGAAGCCATCACTCCGGGAAGAAACGTACTTCTCCGAGGATGTCCATTTCGCCACAGAACTTGACTACACCGTCGGCCTCGATTCCCTTTATGATGAGATTGGCAAGGCTTTTTCTAGTCCTCATAGTGCACCGGATCGCATCGAACCAACAGAGAGTGCAGCGTCGAGTTCATCTGCCACGCAAAGCGCTGCCGATGTTTTCGGGATGGGCAGAATATTGGGAAGCTTTCCGAGACCTATTCCGATCATTGATCCACATTGATCCACTATTGTCCGGTGTCGAGAAGCTGTATACCTCAAAACCTCGGTTCAAGTGGTGGCAAAGAGAGTTCTCGACAGTCTGAGCACCACAGAGGCGAATTACGCCATCGCCTGGTCAAGATTGCTGAAACACTATGACGATAAGTTACTTTTAGCTGAAAAGCATATGTTGCGTCCGGCCGTCATTCAACCTCTCAAAGAGAACTGCGGTCACTTGATCGTTCGGTACAGGACTAGGACGCCTGGTTCGTCGTCTTTGGCGGTCAAGGACTGGACGGCGCCACCCGTCGCGATTGGGAGAAGAAAATTAAATCGGAAGGGGGAGTCGTGAACTTCGACGTCTACTAGACCTTCCTTCAAGAATCGATTAAGACCTTAAAGAAGTTAGAGGCAAATCGGACATCGAGTCGCGAGGAGGTGACAGGGCGATGAAAGGCGCTGGCAGGCCATCGCTCAGAGCCAGTGAAGTCATTCACAATAGGCCGACTCGAGTGCCGTTTGTGTCACCAGTCTCACCCCTTGAGGCGCTGCAAAGAATTGGAGTCTATGTCCATAACCCAGCGCCGGTCATTTGTCGGCCGCACGCGGCTCTGCTACAATTGTCTTCAGAGTGGACACAACGCGCAACACTGTATCTCTAAACATCGGTGCCGCAAATGCGATCGGAAGCATCACGCGCTTCTGCACCATCCCGATATTGGCAAAAGAGCCTCGGAGACCTCTCCCGAACGAACATCAGTCGGAAAGCGTCCACGGCTTGGTGATGAGTTGAACGCATCCTACGAGACATCGTCATGACTAGCCCTCCCCCATCGGCATCGGTGACACTGGTGGGCGGTAGCGGAAGCACCTGTGTCAGAAGCGCATTCATTGATACCGGATCTGAGGTCAACATAATAACCGAAGATCTTTGGCGAAGATAAGGTGTGCCAGCTTATCAGGTCGAAGTTCCGCTCTGTAGGATCAGAGGGGGGGGGGGGGTCAACGGACAGCTGATGAAGCTACAACCCTCCGTCTTCGCCTCCAAAACCCAGATCGACCTACACTTGAAATTCCAGCCCTGATTCTCCAGGATCTAGGTATCTCGGGATCACGTCACAACTTCGACAACCAAGAATGGACACACGTAGGATCTGGAAGACCTACGATTAGCAAAACCCTTGTCGTCCCACACTTAAAGAATCGAGGTACTACTCGGTGTGGACAAATATGCCCGAATTATACTACGGTGAGGACAAAATCTGGATAAGCTCAATCATTGGCGGTTGGTGAAGGCGATACGAAATCGATTTTTGGTCCGTTGGTCACTGGAATACCTGAACACGCTTTCACATCATAAGTGGCGACGACCTCGCCAGTACCTACAAGTCAACCACATCGTGCTGATATTCAACTTATCGCTGCTCCAGAAAGGAAAGTCACATCTTGGGAAGATTATCACAGTCCACAGTGGAAGAGACGGAGTCATAAGAATAGCTACTATCCAGACACAGCAATGTACTTACACCCGTCCGATAACAAAACTCTGTCTCTTGCCTACAAACTAAGCGTTGATTTTGCTGGCAGTCGCGAAAGATGAGCGGAATTGTAAGGGCTTGCGCAAGCCAAGCTATATTGGAGTGGGTGCGGTGCGCAGACGCAGCGTCTGAGTTACAGCCAAAATCCGTTCTCGCGCATTTTTCGGCCGCGTGGTCGCGGCAGAGCACGCGCACGCATCGACCCTGCGCGGGAGAGAGGGGGGTACGCCCTCTGCAAGAGCGGGAAACCCGGTGGCTCGCCTATAAAAGAGCGGAGGAGAAAGCGCCTCGGCCTCTTCTTGTCTACCGGCCGCGGACGAACCACTCTTGCCGAAGACGCTCCCGAGCAGAGTCTCAAGTGTGACGATTCCACTTTTATCCATCTGTGCTCAGCCATATTAAGGGGGTCTTACACCTATAAATTTGGAAAAAAATCAATATTTTTTTTATTTGATTTTATCTAAACTATATATTATTCTAAACTTGTAAAAAAAGTTTGAGTGACATATTTGAAAAATTAGCAAAGATATAAGCAAAAATTTCAACCAATTAGGTTTTTATCGCAAACGTAAGCCCAATCAAGAACCAATTTCTTACAATCAATTTTACGGCTAAAAGAAAGTTAATATTTTAAAATGTTAATTTCAAATTTATAAAAATAATGTTTTAATGAATTTTTAACAAAAAAATACCGCAGAAAAGCGTTTTGATTAGATATTGAACTGAGAAAATACGTTAATTGATTTAATTTTAATATGTTTTATATACATACAGGGTGTTAGAAAAGTATGGGAACAGCTGTATATTTCCTTAGGAAAAGTATTATTCAAAAAGGTCAAGGTC